>JAPEVF010000299.1:8307-49958 GCA_029747585.1 Pleurotus djamor | reverse complement strand
TGGTGGAACCCAGCAAAAACCACAGAAATCGATGCTCTCAAGTTCCAGGAAAAGGACTTGAAAACSATAGGAACACTAGATCGTGGTCAGTTTGGCGTCGTAAGTGCTCTATAGTCCATAGTTTCACAGGCTGAAGCGTCGACAGATCGACGTCGTCCGMTGCGTTTTCGACGAGCGCCTTTATATCAAGAAGATCACTGACAAGGTTCTGGCCCTGCGGACCCAAGGAGTATGTGRTCTGAGTTATYTGYGCYTTCATTCYCTAACTTCAGTRCTCTAGCAATGCTCACCCCAACACGAACGAGATATCTTACTCCGTGCTCGMAAGACCAACTCTGAATGGGTGCCGCATTTATTATGTGCATTCCAGACACCAGCATCACTGAACTTAGTCATGGATTATGCGGAGGGAGGGTCCATGTGGGATGTCCTCGAATCACAACCAGACGGGAGGGTTTCTGAGGCCGATATGCGTTGGTGGGTACCACAGCTCGTCAGTGCTGTCGCGTGGTGCCACGAGCAAGGTTATGCRCACAGGTGAATATCCTGCACTTGCCATATYGCGACTTGATTGAMACGATGCCCGTCAGAGATATTAAACCCCACAACTTCGTCCTTACCGCCAACGCTCGGATTCGGTTGATTGAYTTTGGTTCAGCATCTACRCTACTCCSCCCTCGGTCCGATGGCTCGCGTGCACTACCTCGACGCGCCTGTCTAGTCCCCTGCGGTACCTGCGACTAYATTTCCCCTGAAATTCTTCRTTTTCATGAGGATGCGCTCGTTGCGCTCGAAATGGAGGAAGAGAATTGTCTTGATCAAYCGCATGGTAGCGAGGCAGGTTATGGCCTTGAAACCGACTGGTGGAGTCTTGGTGCGATGATGTACGAGCTWTTCTATGGAACTGCACCATTTTTTGCGCAAGACATYAGGCAGACATACACAAGGATTCTAGCCCATCATGTGAGTGTGCTGGCTCGGCCGTATACAACCACAACCACTGAGCTTGTTCATGCTAGCATAACCTTCGKTTCGATCCCTCTGTCCCTGTATCACCAAACGCAAAGGATTTACTTTCCCGGTCCGTACAAAATCTTTCATGGTRTTCRTGTGGACTRACCCTAGCCAATAGCCTACTCACARACGCTGAGCAACGCATCGGCCGTCGAGGTTCCACAGACATCCTCCGGCATCCTTACTTCCGTGATATTCCCCTAGGATCTCTGTCCTCTGGTGAGTCACTTCGGTATGTCGTTCAGCWTTACGCTGAYCATCTTATTCACAGTCCAACCTCCCGAGACCCTCAATCTCCCGCAATTTGTCTACGCCGATGAGCGACCAACGATGGAAGAACAGCCCGACGAATCTCACTCACARCCCTTTGCATTTTCAATGTTCTTCCAATCTTCGCCAGTCTCTGAGCGACCTTCAGCAAGTCCTGGACTAGTAGATTCGATGCGCCGCTCTRTCTCCTCAACTACCAATACCTCCACTTCTTTCATCGGATTTTCTTGGGGACCGCCAATGAACGCTTTCGCCGAGTTGCAGCAGCAGCAAGGAACCTCCGCTACTTCAYTCGCCGCCCCTATCTCCTTCACGCCTCGACCSCTCCTAGCCCCTCAATCATCCGCCAGGTATCTAACCCCAGGCGCCAACTCGCTGCCGTTTGCAACCCCAATCAGGTCTGGCGGTTTACTCCCTTTTGCCACGCTTCCTAGAGGGAGTACCGTTCGACGTAGTGCGACTGTCAGACGTGCGGTATCCGACCGTGAAGCCATGAAAGAACTTGTCAATTGCATCGGCATGAGCGCACGTAAGAAGGTCCTAGAGAGCGGCAAGAAACCAAGGCTGTTACCTGCGTTCAATCGCTCTGGAACACTCAAAGAACTGCGGTTCTTTCCTGAACCTATAATAGCACCCAACTATGACCAAACGTCCTCACCTGAGCGACCTATCGACGTTGTCAATGGCTCGGATGACGGCACCGTTACTGAATCCGACGGGCCACCCAGTCCAAGTCCACGTCCTGGTTCTGCCATGTCATTTGTATCCAAGCGCAGCGGCACTCCAACCATTACGACCACATTTTCTCAGCGTTTGTCTGGAAGTTCGTTTCTCTCAGTTCCCCGATCAGCAGGGCGTGCTCGTTCTGTCTCAACTACCTCATCGACGCGCTCAGAAAACGAACTTTCGTTGTCCTTCGATGACAAGACACTTGCCGATGTCGATGCACGACTMRCCGCGCTAATTGAGGATATTGTCACCATAGAGGAAAGGATCCAATCATTGGTCGCTGTGACCACATAATGCGAGATCTCTTGGTCAAGACTCTTACGAGTCCTTTGCCATTTCTCCCGTGTTCTGAACTTCTATCAGGCGAGTTCTCGAGAACCTTTGTTCTGGATATATCGGAATACCCGACGGTCCGTCTTCTGAGAAGCTCTCTGGCTCGAGAAATATGGAGATCGTGGTTGCGATTGGCTACTCAACACACGCGTGGTATCCCACAGGTATTCTCACCGCTTGTCAACGCCCTTGAAAGGATCGTATGGGTATATTCCACAACATCCCTTCACGGCACCATGCTTCGTCGATGAAAGTATTTAGGTAGCCTTCGTTCGAACTGTCGTTGTTACTCTGCCGCAATGATAACCATTCACATACCTACTTCAACCCCCGACCTCCCCTTGCTTCGCACCCGCTTTATTCTAATCGGTTTGACACATATATTCTTCACTATTGCAGGCTCTTTCTGCCTCAAAGTCTTTACCAAGTGGGCTCTTATCTACKATGCCATCCAATGCTGACCGCCTCGACCTAGACACCGTGACGTTCAGCATCTCATCAACGATTCATTGCCCGATGGGGTCAAACTCCAACTTGAGTACGATGGTTAGTGATTCATCATCCGGTCCATATACTTGTTGACGGCTTTCGTGTCCCAGACGTTAAGACAGCCACAATAGCTCTATTCATCACCACCCACCTTGGGACCGCSTTTTTGTCAAAAATCCTCATTTTCCACCTCCAAGAAATTTACAATTTTATCCCGCTTRTCATTGCACGCAAGCTACGAATCGTTGATAAGAAAYTAGCTTCGTCTACRTTGGGATACCAAACCATCGCCCTTGCTGCTCTCATCGTCCTAAATTCSATATGCATGGGGTTCTTCACATCGATYACATATAGACGGTCRCAAAGCATAGTGYTCGTGACTGCGGACAACMTCAGGCTACCTGAGTCGTTTGCTCCACAGCTTCTTGAACACTTGGGAATCGCCCTCCCATATAGAGAGTCTGAGTATAGTAAGTCCCAGTCAGACTRCTCTGAAAATTTGCTAATTCCCTCCAAGTTCGGAGGACCGCAATYTTGCCCTGGGTTGCCATCCTCTGGGCTTTGCCGACGGCCGCTCTCACTGCGGTAGCTTGGCATAAGCGTCGCTCTTTCGCTATTGCCAGGCCACCTTCTCCCGAGATGTCGGAAGTTCCATCAGGTCTAGACGAAAAGAAGGCGCAGGTGGAAGAGATCACCTTAGAGAACATTTAGGGTTTCCCACTTGAAACCTTCACCATGNNTCNCTTACGTCCAACTATGCATGATTTGCACGCTTCCCAGYCATCTAGACTATAAGCMTACTCATTCCCGTGTGCGTGYACCATYTTCGCSTGTCTATGTTTGATYGTCTTCGTAGGTCATATGAGTCCWGGTCCCAYCGTTGSCSATGATTCTCACAGGTAATGTMTTCCACAAGGAACGCGGGTGWGACTTGATCTATCTRCGCCGGCCTTCATAAGACCTTTTATCCGCCTTCTCACAACACAAAGATGAGTCTTCCCTCCTTCGTACTCAAGGCAAGCGTCGACCTCGCCACTGCGTTGTCCTTCCACTGGTCATTAACYCCGCCRAACCCSCCTGCGGCGAAGCAGGAAGTGATTKCCAGAGGGCTGTTTGAGAAAACCATTAGGATSCGTGCAATTTTGGATAAGGTRANANCCAATCATYAATGTCATGCCYCCTTTCCCATCTAACAYCTTCATTCACAGGCATTYATCTGGGCTGTAATGACRMTCGACATTGCAGTCTCATATAATATCTACAAGAMGAACAGTCTTTCRAGCCATATTTACGGATATYYCCCTTCTGCGTCGATCGTTGGCGCAKTCATCTGCGTAGTAGCCAACCTWTGGAGAYTATGGGCCTTCGCTGCCCTTGGGAAATTRTTYGACTTCGAATTCCGAATCCARTCCAACCACCGATTAATCACCGAYGGTCCYTATCAGTATGTCCGGCATCCCAGTTACACGGGTCTCTTTGCGTTGTATRTTGGCGCAACRATAGTRTCCCTGTCGAAAGGRCACTGGTTTAGGGAGTTCGGTTCTACAAGTGCAATTGGGATTATCGCAGGGAYMTACTGGTTCTTTGARGTTGCCTTGGTGCTCGTTGCGCTTACTAGGCGGATGAACGCCGARGATCGAAGCCTTRGACAGGCTTTCGGGAAGGAGTGGGACGCATTCTCTCAGAGGGTTGCTTACCGACTCCTCCCTGGGATTTATTAGACTCACACTTGTACTTATGTTTCTGATGGAATCCTAATCTCCTTTATAAATAACGTCTTTGTTCGATAAGGCGGGGAGCGAAACCAATCTCGTTTTCTATCTCTACCATAGCGTCGATGAATACCGCTCTCATCATCAAGGCTTGTGTTGACCTTGCTATTGCATTGTCATTTCAGTTATCAGCCACTCCACCAAACGCACCCGTTTCCAAAGATGAGCTTTCTTCGAAAAGTCTCTTTGAGAGGTCCATTCAAGCTCGCTTGATTTTGAAAAAGGTATTACTCTCGCTGTTTTCGTTCGCATTGGCGTTCATGCTGACTCCCAAGTTGTATCATCTAGACCTTTGCATGGAGTGTTGCAATTATTGACGTAATCTACGCATCATATAACCAGAGAATCGACCGAGTGCACGCTTTAGCGATCTTCTGCGCGATAGCCTCTGTGACAGGAAACCTATGGCGGCTCTGGGCGTTCGCAGCCCTTGGCAAGATGTTCGACTTCGAATTCAGGATTCAAAAGAACCATCAGCTCATCACGACCGGACCTTACGCCTACATCAGACATCCAAGCTACACCGGCCTTTTCGTCGTATACATCAGCTTCTCAGTCGTCATCCTCACCCCCGGACACTGGTTTCGAGATCTTGGGATGATGAGCCCAGTTGGGATGCTAGCTGGTTGTTATTGGTTCTTTGATCTGATGCTCACACTGGTGTCTCTCACCAAACGTATGAGTTTAGAAGATGACGGCCTGAGAGGTGCATTCGGAAAGGACTGGGATCAGTACGCGGAAGCAACTCGCTATCGCTTGATTCCAGGAATCTACTAAGTAGCTCCTATTATCCCCGTTATGTACCCTATCTCCTCCTAAACGCTTTCGGGTGCGCCGACGGTATGGTGCCGTCTGACTTACGAAGCGTGTTCCAGCACCTCCGATTGGTAGAGCTGAATTATTATCGACCCATGCTATATATATAACTGAATCATATATAACGGGGAGGATGGTGATCTGCTGCCGCGAGCTCGAGTCATCGTCCCATGTACAATCCTTTCCATCCTCCTCCCGCACCTCCTGCGTTTGGAAAAGGAAAGGTAGTGCCCGAGCAAGACGCCTCGTGAGTAGCTTGCGTAGACCCTGATTATTTCTATCCCTGAATCACGACAGATGGTTTTCCCGACTCATATTTCATTGGCAAAGCCCATTCCTGGATGTAGGATTCTCAAGACCAATTCAGCCTGATGGTCTGTGCCTTGCAATCGCGCTTGACCGCCGCGTTGACTTATCTCCTAGATTTATGGGACCTTCCACCATCTAGGCGAACAGCCCAACTCACCGACCTAGTGCAGGATATATTTTATTCTAGATGTCCTCCCGAAAAGCGACCTGCGTTTCTTCAATCCCAGGGTAGACCCGAGTCACCTAGCCAGGCCAGCGATGTTTCAACTGCAGACGAAGAGAAAGGTCGCAAAGCAGCAAAGACTCCACCAAAGTATGACTCTTCACTGTTCAAAGCCCTCCATTCCGCGTTCTTTATTCGATGGTGGATCGCGGGATTTTCGTTTCTTTGTGCTGGCAAGTATGCCCTTTGCCCTCGGTAGGCTCATTGCTTACACGACCTTAGACACGCTACGAACCACGACACCACTCGTGACGAAGCTTCTTCTGACATGGTTGACGGAGGCGTACGTATACCATCGTCTGCCAGATGAGCTTAAAGCTGCGGGCCAGGGTACCGCACCTCGTGGAATAGGTTATGGTATCGGCCTAGCGTTTGCTATTTTTGTCATGCAACAAGGGGCGAGTACGGTGAGTCAAAGGGTCTTGCAAATCCGCACCGATGTCTCACCTATGAGATTTTAGCTGAATAACCACTCCTACCTAAGTACGCCGGTATTTGACCATGATCTGATATGGCATTGACACTATTCCCGTTCCAGTCGCTATGGTCAATGGACTCTGCCTCAGATCCGCCGTGAGTCGCTCTTCCTCTCGGCCCACAACACATTGATGTAATACCACTGCTGTAGCTCGTCGGAAATATCTTCCGTAAATCGCTGAGACTATCTGGCCGAGCTAGAATGGATCACAATGTCGGCCAAATTACCACAATGATATCGACGGACGCTACAAGATTAGATAGATTTTCTAGCTTCGTTCATGGGTCAGTATACTCATCTGCCCGAAATACAATCGCCTCTGATGATAATTTTTACCGCAGATTGTGGACTTCACCCATTCAGGTCAGACTCCTTCGAAAGGTGAACCTCAGGATCCGTCGTTGACCTGTTTTCTAGATTATTCTCGGGATCGGACTACTCTTAGGCAATGTAAGTTGGCTCCCTCCCAAAAGTACTATGTCTAAATGTCGGTTAGCTGGGGTACTCTGCTTTAGTAGGCCTGGGTGTCCTAATCATAGGCATCCCTGTTCAAGCTGCGTTGGTCAGCATCATGTTCAAGCAGCGCAAAAAAGGAGTCAAGTTCACGGACAAACGATTGAGGCTTACCACTGAGGTACTCATCATTCTACCTCACTTCAACTCAAATTTAGTAAATCCCTGTTGACCATCTAGGTGCTTCAAGGGATCCGCCTGCTGAAAGCGTATGGATGGGAGATTTTCTACGCCAACCAGATTGAAACTCTGCGCAAGTCTGAGATATCTGCGCTGAAGAAGACTGCGTAGGTCTCCTTCTCCAATGATTTCTTGGTCTTTCGTTGATTCCTACCAGGATCGCACGCGCTGGTCTTATCGCAATGATGTCATTCATCCCCATTCTTGCCGCCGTCCTCTCCTTCGTGAGCTCGAGTTATATGTAGTTGAAACCCTGCATTTAACCTCGCTATAGATCACTTACTCACTGAGCGGTCACAACCTCAACATCGCGATCATCTTCAGTTCGCTCCAACTTTTCAATGTTCGTACTTTATTTTCCTATTTTGTCGCCATTAACGGTTTAACTTATCGTAGGTTATTCGATTTCCGTTGACTATGCTGCCCGTGATCCTCTCCTTCTTTGCCGATGCACTAGTGGCCTTGGGGCGTATTTCCACCTTTCTCTTGGCCGAGGAGCTTCCGGAAGCCTACGCCATTGATCATAACAACAAGCACGACATATCAGTAGATGGAGACTTTACCTGGGAAGCTTCCATGAAGCAAGACAGCAAATTCGCTGACGGGAAGCAGCACGAAAAGAAGAAAGACGGTTCAGCTCTGCCCCTGAGTGCTCCTGAAAAGGGTCAAGAGGAACCAGAAGACCAGCCTTTCGTGCTCAAGGATCTCTCTTTACGCATTGAACGGGGGTCTTTCGTAGCTATAGTCGGGAGAGTGGGCTCCGGGAAGGTGAGTACCTTATGTTCCCTTTATACACTACACTAAAGGACTGCGGCAGAGTTCTTTGCTCCAGGCGCTTATAGGAGAAATGCGAAAGACGAGGGGTGAAGTCAAATTTGGCGGTATGGTCTCTTATGTTCCACAACGTGCCTGGATACAGAATGCTACCGTTCGGGAGAATATATTCTTTGGTCAACCTCCGGACGAAACGAGGTTTGTTTCAATCAGTCCAGTTCGAGTCGCTCCTAATTGACCCACAAAGACTCAACCAAGTCATCGAAGCTTGTAGTCTGGAGCACGATCTATCAATCCTCCCAGATGGTGTCGAAACGGAGATTGGAGAGAAGGGTATCACTCTAAGTGGCGGACAGAAAGTCAAGCTCGTTTCCCCATTATCTTTTTTCGACTCTTATTCTAACACATCTTTGAATAGGCTCGTGTCTCTCTTGCTCGTGCTGCATACTCTGACGCAGACATCGTCCTCCTTGATGATCCTCTTTCAGCTGTCGATGCTTACGTCGGAAAGGACATTCTCGACAAATGTCTGCTCAATGGCCCGCTCGCGAACCGCACTCGAGTGCTCGTCACACACGCTCTTCACGTCTTGGACAAGGTTGACTATATTTACGTCTTAGGAGATGGTGCAATCGTCGAGCAGGGCACCTACGAGGTAAGCCGACTCGGACATGCCCAATATATTGTTCCCAACACACTGAATGTGTGTTAGTCGTTGATGAAGGATGGGTCCGCTTTCTCACGGATTATTGAAGAGTTTGGTAGTCTGGAACAGGCGAATGAGGAGGAGGAAGGAGCAACCCGGCAGAGAAAGCAAGCAGCTGATGGAAAAATCTCAGGCACCGCTGGCGTCAAAGATAAGAACGCCGCGCTCATGCAAACGGAGGAGAGAAACACTGGGGCAGTAACATGGGAGACATATTCCAAATATCTTCGGTTTGGCGGCGGAATATTTTGGGCACCAGTGCTGCTTGGTCTGCTCACCCTGAATCAATGTGCCGCTGGTGCGTCACCTATTCGATTCTGCTGGTCTCTTCGTACGTATTAAACGGGTCGATTTAGTTGCTAACAACTTACTCCTCGGGTTTTGGACGAGTCAGAGCATCCATGGCTTCTCTCAAGGCGATTATATGGGCGTTTATGCAGGGCTAGGTGTGGCGAACGCCATGCTCACGTTTCTCTTGGGCATCTCATTTTCGTGGGTCCAGCAACGAGCATCCTCTTGGACATCTGCTTAGCTATGGTATAGGTTCGCTGCACTGATTGCCGGGTTCAATATGTTCAGGACTGCATTAAGAGCTGTTCTCAGGTCTCCGACATCGTTCTTTGATACGACGCCGATGGGTATGCCAAACTTCGATTGTATCTCTCACGGGTAACTCATCTACGCCCTATCACTCCTGGATATAGGACGCATACTTTCACGCCTTTCCAAAGATCAAGACACTCTCGACTCAGAATTGTCCATGACAATATTCCAGGTCAGCCGCTGGATACTCTCGCAATCTGACCGGCACGAAAAGGCTCACCCTCTCCTGTACAGTTCTTGAACACTGCTAGCTCTGTCCTTGGAACAGCGGGTTTGGTCTTTTATACCTTTCCGTACCTCGGAATCCTATTCGCACCAATGGCTATAATATACTACCTGCTTTCGATCTACTACAGGCGAACATCTGTAGAAACAAAACGACTTGATTCGCTCATGAGATCGGCGCTCTACGCCTCCTACTCTGGTACGTGGTCGTATCCTTTCCATCATTTCACGACTTCATGGACACTCTCTTAGAATCTCTAACGGGACTGTCTACCATTCGGGCTTACAGAAGACAGGTAACCCTTCGTTTATCCGCGTCATCCAATCAACTGATCGATTTGGCAGGACACAGCGGTGAACCATGCACAATCCGGATTGGATATGGAGAATAAAGCATATTTCATGACCATAGCTATTCAAAGATGGCTTTCCCTCCGTATGGATGTTCTTGGGAACGTTCTCATTCTCGGAATCGCTCTGTTTGCCGCTGGATTTCGGGAGTCCGTCAACCCCTCTAGAATAGGGGTCGTCCTAACCTACACCCTAGGAAGTAAGCCATTCTTGGTTTGGCATTACTTTCGCTCGACTGACGCGTGCACAAGTTACCCAGATGTTCTGTAAGCTCATTTCTCTCGTCTGCGCTAGGTTTGAGACCTGAAATCTTGTTTACAGCGGAGATGGTCAACCAATTCGCACAAAACGAACAGAATATGAACGCCGTCGAGCGTGTGCTGGTTTATACCGAACTTCCTCCCGAAGGCGATCTCACGACATCCAACGATCCACCCCAAACGTGGCCAGAGAAGGGCGACCTCGCGTTCTCTCATGTTGATTTTGCCTACAGAGAGGGGCTACCCCTCGTGCTGAAGGACATCAGTTTCAAGGTGCGCGCTGGGGAGAAAATTGGCATCGTTGGTAGAACTGGCTCAGGTGTGGCTAATTCCCATAGTCTCCTACTGAAATTGTTTCTCAAACTATGGTCACTAACCTATGGTCTAGGCAAGAGCTCTCTCCTACAAGCTCTCTTTAGGTACGTCCACTCACAAATTGATTCAACCTACGCTCACTGAACAATCGGGATAGGATGGTCGAGCTCAAAAGTGGAACGATCACAATTGATGGAGTCAATGTTCGCGATATTGGCCTTGGGGCACTTCGGCGTAAACTAGCTCTCGTTCCCCAAGATAGTACGCTCTTCCTTGGTACTCTGCGGGAAAACCTGTGAGCCCAATTTTGCCCATCTTCACCCTGTCTTACCCTATTCTTACAGGGATCCCGAGGCTACTCGCACCGATGCAGAACTCATATCCGCGCTTCAACGAGCTTGGTTACTTCCTAGAAGTGGCAAAGTCGACCCTGTTGTCGAAGCAAAGTATAGTCTAGATGCCACCGTCGGAGATGAAGGTATACTCTTTGTTGAAACCTTGTTCCTGGATGAAATTGAAGACCGGCTCTCCAGGCTCAAACTACAGCGTCGGTGAACGTCAGCTTCTTGCTCTTTGTAGAGCACTGGTCAAGAACAGCCGAATCATCGTTCTGGCACGTGCTTCGTCCATCGAAAAATGCCCTTGTACTTACTTCTTGACATAGGACGAGGCAACGAGTAGCGTTGACGTAGAAACGGATGCAAAGTTACAGCAGACGATCCAATCCGAGTTCGGCGACTCCACGCTTTTGTGCATAGCCCACCGTCTCAACACAATCGGTAGGGACTCCCGCGCTGCATGTGACACCCAAACTCACACAGATGCTCCAGCGTATTACGACAAAGTCCTTGTCATGAACAACGGCGTTGTTGCTGAATACGACACCGTCATCAACTTATTCGACAAGGAAGATTCTATCTTTCGTTCCCTATGCAACGAAGCGTCACTTTCACGACAAGACATACTTCGTATACGATCGGAGTCGGGATTTTCGAAAGATTAGAAGATTCATACCAAATTGTGCATGTAAATATTTCTATCGCAAAATGCGATTATTCTAGATAGATACCCCTTTCCATTGCCATCGGGACACAATTTATACTCGGCGCCCCACGGACAGTCAAAAGGAACATGGCGCACTTACTCCTTCCATTCAGTAAGCGATATACAGTCGCCCACAGGAACGGGTACGCCTTCGGGGTATCTACCACCTCCAATATCCGCTCCCTTGACGAGTTTGGTTAAGTCTTCAACATCCTCTTCTGTTAGCTTCAGTTGTGCTCCTCGTGCATTCTCGGCCAGACGTTCGGCATTACGAGTGCCAGGAATAGGAATAACTAAATTTATAGTAAGTAAGGAGACCGCAGAATAGCCAAAACGTGAACATACAATTTGGAAACGCGGCGAGAATCCAGGAAATAGTGACCTGGGCGTTTGTAGCGTTGTACTTCTCAGAGATAGATTTGATCTTTTCGACGACGATTAAATTCTTGGGAAAATTCTCCTTGGAGAAACGAGGGAGGTATCTTCGGATATCGTCTTGTTCGAAGTCATCACGCGAGGTGAGCCTGGAAACATCATAAATGAGCTTGAGCCACACCGTAGCATGCAGTCAAGTGAAGACCCACCGACCACTGGCCAAGCCACGGCCAAGAGGAGAATAACAGACGACGGACACTCCTACTTCTTCTGCGGCTTTCGCAAACCCATTATTGACAATGTCTATTTCGAAAGGGCTAAACTCCATTTGCACCGCGACGACCTTGTCCCCAATCCCCGGAACGGATTTTGCACGCTGGAGAGTGTCTAGATTTGCTTCGCTGAGACCTAGCCACTTGATGACGCCTTTCTCTACATAGGGTCGCAATGTCTCAAGGACAATTTCGATGGGGACTTCATGATCGACGCGGTGCTGGTATAGCAAATCAATGTAGTCGGTTTGGAGTGTCGCTAGCGCGGCAGATACGCGTTGATGAATATATTCCGGCTTGGAGTTAGCACTTTGCTGCTTTACGGGGTCGATAGTTGAGAAATCCATAGCACCCCATTTAGTGGCTAAGAAGACTTCAGAGCGTCGTCCCGTTTTGGCAAACCACCTTCCAAGAATGGCTTCACCTGAGTATATTGAGTACAAATTTTATTTGAGAAAAATACGTCCTCACTCTCGCCATACATGTCGGCTGTGTCCCAAAAAGTGATTCCGTTGTCTGCTGCCCATGTCAGCGCTGCATGGGCGGCGTCCTCGTTGGTTGTGCCATAGTAAGCACCGATACCTAAGAAATCTGCGATTCAGCAACGACCAAACTCTCAATGGCTCGGATAGGGCTTACCCATGGCACCAAGCCCAATGGCACTGACTTTAGGACCGTTTCTGCCTAGACGACGCGTAGGATACGAAGTCATGTTTAAAATACTGTCTTTCAAGGTAGAGTTGGACTTGTTAGTATAAATGGCCTGGAATTGATATCGGATCCATTCATCCTCTGTTTCTTAAGTAGCATTTTCGAGATTGAGCCACGCCCTTCTCGCGGTCAGCATTCGGGATACAACAGACGAGACTTGGAAGCGACGCCATGGGATCTCGGGAATTAGTGATTGTTGGCCTCCTCAATCACCGATCCCTTCGGGAATCGGAAATGGAAGTCTTAAGCGCACTCGCGACCCACCAATGCACTGGCCGACCATACAGGTATATAGAAGAGGCATGTCGCAGCGAAACGGATTTGTGGACCCACAAGCTTCAATCTTCGGAGGTTATTCAGGTTTGAGAAAGTTTGTTGATCGTGAGAAGCGCGGTTTATGATTGGTTTATGACCACCGACTCAACATTCTAACTCCCTGACTCAACCTGACTTCATTTCGACGGGAAGCCATGTTACATTTCTGTGGGATTCATAGCAGCTTGAATGTGGCTTTTGAAGGAGCAGCCAAGCTCTGGATTCAGCCGACTCTGCCGTTCAACCGTGCGTCGACTTTTCAGTACCTTCGACCCTACTTGGCTGAGGCCAGGCACAGGCTTATCTTCGCTCAGCCTGTGTATGGATTATGGCTTTCCGCAGAGATTGGTCGAAGTTGACGATGTACGCACAATACTCACCCTTCCTTCATTTCTCATAGGATAAATATAGCAACATAGAGACGACAACATACGGCTGTTCGGCTGATGACTGACTCAGCTTGTCTTAACGTCCTTCGGTCATATTGTGTCGAAGTGGTCGACGAGGCGAACATTTGAGTCCTAGGAGTTAATGGAGACTCATGAACGACGCTCGACCACAAAAATCGACGCCTATGGATACCCCATCATCCGGGTTTCCATTGTACCCCATCAGCAGTCACAGCTCACTTGGGTTCCACTCTTTCTGGGGCGGCGCGAGGCAAACTCTTGTTTTCACATTTACCCTTCGGGTGAACAGTGGACAAAGATAGCCAGACCGAGAAAGCTGCTGGGCCTTCTTTGATTCATCCCAATGAAGACAAAATTGAGGAAGACCCATCCTAGTACTTATCTTTGTTGTTGTGANGTGACGCTTTTCGGCGCTACGAAGCCATATGAGCGCTGACCGTCATGATTTAACTCCATCATAGTCCATTTTACCAGGGGGTCATTGCTCTTGTCGTGATCCGGTTTGGCCCATACCTTGCTTCGCCCCAATCCCCGGGGTCTAACAGACCTTCGACCACCCAAAATATCCATAGAGAGCTCTCGCCAACAACTGGTCGTGGCGATGTTACGACATAGTTGGAGATCGATCCTGGAAAGGCCGCGCAGTTGGGAGTGCGATCAATCAGTGCTTGTGCTCACCGTCCGCGCGTGCACTGGTATGAGCACGACGCACAAAAAANTGCGAAAACCTAAGAGCTAGACCTATGCGAAACCATTGGTTGCGGATGGGTTCTCTAGTATATAGGCATTTTCTGAACACACCTCTCATGGTCATGGATAGGTGCTTGCCTAGTATCCGCGATGTGCTTCCAGGTTGGTGCCGACGCATCTACTCTACCTTTTCCCTGCTAACTCGTTCACAAGAATACTTCAGCAACCTTGCTACCGAGAATATCACTCTCAGGTACCCAAACTTCTGTGATATCTCGTTCCGTTGGAAGCTTGACAGTTCCGTAGCGACGAGCCTCCGTCACCCCAGTTGGGACCGGACACACAGTCCCATAAAACGTCTGCTTCCGAGGAGCCGAGACGAACAGACCTTACCTACAATATCTTCAAGGCCGATCCTGGCTCATCCTCCCTCGAACAACTCGTCACTATGAAAGCTAGCGCTGATGCCTCTGGGGAGCATGTCTGGATATCCGTGGACAAGCCTAGCACCTCCCATACACCACAACCCAACATGCGCCATCAGCAACATATCTGCACCGTGTGTCAAAAAGCTTTCAGTCGGGCGGGTTCGCTCCAAACCCACATGAATATGCATTCCAACCTCAAGCGTAAGCAACAGTGACCCAGAATCATACCTATTCTGATATTCTGATCCTGATTTCGAGTAGCTCACATTTGTGGTATATGTGGACGCAAATTCAGTGTTCGATCGAACATGCTCCGGCATCTTCGTGGTCACTCAAAGAATCTTGACAAGCTACAAGCAGCGTAATGTCAACATTTTTGTATATCTATCTACCGAATCTAATTAAGTGGAAGTGGGCTTGCGCAAGCTTGCTCTAAGTACTTTGCGTACAGGGTCGGTGACGCTTTGATAGGTAACGAGAGTTGGTCCCACGACATCTGAAAGTCGAAAATCTTCGCTAGTATACTTATCGGTTAGTACACGCGCCTGTCAACATTCCCTGTGCGCGCGAAAGCTGGGTTCGACTCCCAGGCGAAGAGAAAATTTCCTTTTGTTTTTGAAACAGAAACAGACTGGCGCCTCTTCATCATGTTCATGCACTCGATTCCCTTTTCTTGCCCTTTTCCATGCGTACCCCATACTATTTTGATGTCCATGCGTCCATCAATCCTCTTGGAAGACTCTCGGTGCCTTTAACATTGATGATAAGTGCCTTCGTCTCGACCGCTGGACCACAGGGTTCCTCGCTTCCTGATCCCTTACCTATGTGACGCGACTGTGTAATTTCCCTTGGTGAATCGCGCACGGCTCACTCACGTTATGATGCTTGGGATGGTCACCAGGGCTTATTAATTTATTGTCCACCCGTAAAAGTAGACGGCTTGCTGGGTTTTGGCTCAAGCTTCTCTATCCATCCTGGAAATTCGGTATTGGCTAACGTCGAGCTGGTGCTTTTACCTGAACGTCTATATGCCGGTTTACTTACAACTATGATGCCTAGATACTCTGAATTTCATGGTCATCAAGACTACTTCTTCACTCGATGCTCTAAAATGGGGGTGTGTCCTCTATTCTCAGAGGATCGATTGTCATCCTCTCGTCATAGAGGTTGGTTTCCAGCCTAGGTGTGTCCCCCATCTGGCAGAACGAGAAACCCAATGAACAATCTCCATACAGTGTTGTCAAGTTCAAGAAGGCGCCCAGACCCTCAAACCCGATCCGTCACAATTATTCTTATGCATTTTCGCGTTTCTCGCAGCACTGCCATGAAGAAGCTGAGTCAATCTGATGCTTGCAAGTCCTTATAAACTGGTCTAGTCGACTTTCATCTCGATAACAATGGCAGACTCCCAGCATCCAGCCAAAGTCGAGGACGCCATCACTCTCCCGGACTTTGATACTTTGTCGTTGGATGACTTCAACCCTGCCACCGCCCTCAAACTCCCCATCGCCACTCTATTTGCTTATGCCCGATCGGAAATACGCTCCCCCGGAGGAAGACCTTACGCGCTCGTCAAGTCGACCAGCCACCCAACCCTCCCGCTTCGGATATGGAATTACAATGATCGCGTCGCGAATTCGAAGAACCCTCTGATCAGAGCATCGCGAGCTCTGGTCACGGACAATCTAGGAAACGTCGTTTCGCGTTCCTTCACAAAATTCTATAATTCCTTTGAAAGCGGAGCCTACAAACCTACGGGTGACGAATACGCGGCTGTCGTAGAAGAGAAGGTCGATGGCAGTATCATGAGTGTCTTTTGGTACGAGGGAGAGTGGCGGATTATCAGCAAGGGCGCGTTTTCTAGTGGACACGTGGACAAAACACAGGAGCTGCTTGATGAAGTTTACCCAGAGGCAACACGATTGTTCGACAAAGACAAGACATATGTGTTCGAATTGGTGCATCCTAACCTACCCCAGGCCGTGACGTACGCGGAGAAGAAGCTATTCCTTCTCTCAGTCATTGGAAAGGACGGCTCGGAACCACCGTTGGACTACGACTGGTCTATGTTCCCCTTCCCCCGACCTCGAACACAGGAAGTCGCCCAAAATAAGGCAATCGACTACAACCAGCTCAAGGACCTGAATTTGATCAATGAAGAAGGATTCGTCGTCAAGTATTTTCGCACCAAAGAAGATCGTCATCCACAAAGGGTCAAGGTGAAATTCAAGACATATTTGGAACGACTGCAGAAGCGGTCGAATGTTACCCCACGGGGACTTGTGTTTGCCTACGTCCGTGCGAGGATGACCATCCCTTCTTTGAAGTGGGGCTCTGTGGTATCCCCCAGGCTGGAAAAGCTCAGGGAAAACGAGAAAAAGACATGGGTAAAATACTCGGATGACTTGGGCGGGCTGCTTTGGCTGACGAAGGTCGAAAGAATGGACACACAAGTGAGAGCATTCTTCGTGGAGAAGGAGAGGCAGTTCTGCCATGCTATCAACGATCTATTGGCGAGTGGGATAAAACCAGGAAGCAATATAAAGGCTGAGCAAGCAGCGTTTGCGAAGAGGGTATTAGGACTTGAAAAATGGTACCGTGACGCTCTAGTCATTTGGTACAGAGGTGCGGACGATGGGGAGATTGTGTCCTTAATGGTCAAATCTATACCTATCCCAGATGATCTACTACTAGATGAGCCACTTCACTAACCTTTACTGTCCTGTATTCTATACTTGTCTGCTCAGCACGAGAGGGAAAGGTTCAACACTCCCAAGTGTTTCTCCTGAACTGCGACTCCTAGACCGCAAGAAAGGGGTAATAGATCATGTGATATATTTTGTGGCGGCGCTCGGACCCCCTGTCAGTGTCGTGCTACTCGACAACCGCGAATCTCAACGACCGCATCCTCAAGGCATGCGTATAGCCTTGCCCATCACTTCACATAATGCTTAGAACGCTGCTAACTCCCCTGCGGTCCAGGTTCGAGCTGGTCTCTCCAACCGTTCCGCCCCCCAATCCGCCCGACGATGATGAGCTCGCGCCGGAAGACTTTGCACGCGACGTATTAATCCAGTTGATGAGGAACTCGGTGGAGAGCTTGAAACTTGCTGAAAATGGGTCTATGCAACTTCAGGTGCGCTTCCAGCGATTGTGTCCAATATACCAGGCTTACCATTATGCTTGGGAAAGGTTCTATCAGAGATACAGAGAATCATGTCGGAAGATGCCTGTACAAAAGACGTGTTTCGGGAGCTCGATGGGTTCTTACTTCTGATCAACGTCTTGTCTACGACCCAACTCTCCAATATGGGACCCGTGGCAGAGCCTGAGGAAGAGCTACTTGAACGGGCCCTCGGCAATGCACGACTAGTGTTTGCAATCGCGTCGGATGCAATGAAAGGGCATGAGGAGAACACGGCATACTTCAGGGTACTCTCAAAACGCCGCACTTGACCTTGAAGACTATACTAATGTTTATCAAGACCAGTGTCGGATTCGAAGCCCTTGCGCAGTCACTGAGCACACTCATCAACGACGCGCGGACCAGGCCGACGATAATGGGGCTCATCCTATCGCTTGCCCTCCAAGAAACCACTCTTTCCGATGTCTTCCTAGACTTACCCTCGAAAGATGATGAGCTGGAAATCCACATTTCCCAGCTTGCTACGAAGCTAGGACGGATATATCACCCTGGGGCTATCGAAATACTGTGGGGAGCTTTACCAAGGATACCCTCTGATGACCATCCCCTTCGATTCGCCTTATTCAAGACCTTGGAGCAGCTCTGTCGTTTAAGTCACCGCAATCAAGCCATCCTCAGCACAGTTGGGATTATGAAGTCTTTGCTAGGCTATTACTACGGGAGCAAGAATGRCGTATCTGCGAAAGAACGGCAAACTGTACAGAAGCTGTTGAAGAAACTCCTTGACATGGGTGCGACAACGCCCGAAGCACGTTCCATTTTCCAAAGAGCGGTCAAAGCCGATCACTGTCTTGATGTTGAAATCCTCGAGCCTATACGATCGGGTATCAAATCTCGCTGGCCAGAGCATTTTTCTTTGGAGGCTCCTGCTTGTYTATCTTACTCGGGCTGGAATAATAAGGCGTTAGCCTCAGGTTTCAGCATCATGGTTTGTATTCCAYAAGGATTMCGCCTGATGTCCAAATTCTATACTAATCGTCCGTTGTTTTCAGAGTTGGGTCTGGATTGAAGCGTTACCCTCAGAACCTTGTCCAATATTAGCTCTGAAGCCGTCTCTGACRCTATTTCTACGACCAGACGGTAAAGTCGAATTRCGGAAAGCAACAGTCCCCGAAGCCTGGATATTGGACAAATCTCATATCACCAAGTCTCGTTGGACTCATCTCGTTTTGGTGTACAGCAGTCACAGATCGCACCTGAACCTGAGTAAGTGTGATGTTTTMATCATTATGAATCTTAGTCTGACCGAGGTTTTAGAACTATTTATTGATGGAATGCTGATCGATACCCTTAAATTAAGTCARCCYATCTCGTTCGACGGTTCTTCATCCTTCGAAATAGGTGGTGTGTCTGAAGATTCGACAATTTCTTGGTGTGTGGCGTCAAGCTACTTACTCAACCTCTCTTTGCGTAAGTCAATCCCGATCTCACCACTGTCGCAGTCACCACTCAGGCCGACATCATAGCCGAYGAACACCCCCGTCTCATATTTCACCTTGGCCCTCGATACAGCGGCAGCTTTCAAGATCCAGAGCTAATCAAATTCCTTACTTATGAAGCATCCACATCGCTTACTATGTTCGTGTCAAATTCCTCGTCAAAATCAGCGGTTATCACCGTCGAGCAATCTCGGCTGATGAAGGCCGTCAAGGAGGGTCTTTCGATCTCGGAGTCCWCAATCCTGCTCTCCCTTTCTGCTCAGAGCCTTCCGCGGTCTGGGCCTGTCACCTCTTTTCAAGTTCCTGGATATGGTTCGGAAGATGGGCGCCAAACCCAACGGAATCTATCYGCCAAAGGAGACGTGTAYGTYGTGAAGGCKGCTTGCTTGGATGAAGCCTTGTGGAGGCTAGGCGGCGCTGCGGTRGCCTTGAGACTGGTTCAACTCGCCCARTCACCCCATGARCTATCACGGTCTCTTGGGATACTTGTGGATGGTATACGACACAGCTGGCAAAAYTCSGAGAATATGGAACGCACTCGTAAGCCTATTCGTCTTAATCATCTCTTCATTGTTGTTGACGAAGATCGCAGGCGGCTATGAAATATTAGCGGACATTTTACGCCAGAAGAGCCATTTTATCAATGTCACTAGCTTCGAAACTTTGTTTGAATTCCTGGGCGTTAATTTCCGCAACCCTGAGTAAGGTTGCTTCTTGGTTGAATCTTGATTCGTAGCTGATCCTGTTTGCTAGCCTATCCACTGTTGTAAATCCTATCGCATACCGCGCCATTGCCTTGGATCTAGAGCTTTGGTCCAAAGCCACAGATGATATCAAGCAAATCTACTTTGAGCATTTCAAGAATCTCTTGCAAACTAGTCGGTACAAGAAGTTCAATAGCAAGCAACGCTTCGTGAAGCTGGGGATCGTCAGGAAGCTCCTATTCACAATACAGACAAATTGGTATACCCGCGATGATATTCAGTATCTTGTAGAGGCCTTGAAAGTTGTCGCSCAGGCGAACTTTACCAAGGATGAAGCGATAAAACCTATCGTATCTTATCTAGCTGCTAGTCTCCATGAAGGTATGATTTCGCGGTGCCACCACGCGATTTTCAGTCGGATTAATAAGCTKTATACTACCAGATGTTGCTGGTCCGAGCCATGCCGGCTCACCTTCGTCTCCCGTATCTTTTGTCTCCCGCATCGACGCCGCTGGCGGACGGGAAAAGGCTGAACTGGTTCTGACCGTTTTCGTGACCATCCTCAACACTCCTGCCTACTACCATCGTTTTGCTGCGGCCCTTCCCCACACCCGAATTCCCATCCTCTTGCTCGGTGAACGACCCTCTTCCAAGATCGCAACCGAAGTGCTACTTATGATCAATTTGAGTCTTCACACCTCAACTTCGTTCATCCGCAAGTTTGAGCTTATCAATGGATGGAATGTATTGAAGACAGTCCTTCCGAAAGCTTGGGATCTTAGAGTCCACCAAGTTGCCTTTGATATCCTCTTAGGGCGCGGTAGTCCGGATAGCCAACCCCCAGCTGCGAATGGTAACCATGTAGTCTGCCCCGCGATCGTTCCCGCCATTTTATGTGCTTTGAAAGAAGGTCTAGATCTTCTTTCAAAGGGTTCCCATATATCCGACGACCAAGGTAAGTATGCCAACCATTCCACGATTCGTGTTCTTACTATGGCGTAGTGATATCGCAGAATTTTACCAATGAAACAACTGTGGAAGTCCTGTTAGAGGAATTGATGGCGCTGCACGCGTCTAGCTCTACTTTCAGACAGATCTTCAAGTCACAGCAGACAACCCAGCTCTTCATCGACGCCTATAAATCATACATCTCCAAAGTCACTGCAGCACCTGTCTCCAATTTGAAGGTGACCAGTATAATTGAGAAACTCAATCATCTTGGATTAGCTTTCGCACTGGATAATTCTGTTGCAGGATCACAGAAACGTCAAGTACGGTCACCCAATCTCCTAGGAGACACACACTCATAAAGACTACCTCACAGATCTTGGACATCTTACAAATGGCAGAGGCTACGATCAATCCCGAGGAGCAGAAAACTACGATCGACCCATCTCTTGTTGCGGACTTCCGGTCTGTTCGTGAGCGCATAGCCTCAGCCAGACTAAGTATGCAAGTTGGCGAAAGGACAATCCTCAAAACTGTCAGCAAAATGCAGGAATGGCGTAAGAGTATCCAAAATTCGGAGCGCAAGCGGCTTCGCAAAGACATCTTGGATCTGTRAGTTGTGACCACTAATGATGTGAAGTATATCCGTWCTGAATTGCGCGTGTAGTCGAGAGAGCCGCCGTCAGATCTCCCGGCTGACGGAATGGTCCTATGTCCTCTCGTCCGAGCGAGGTCTCTGGCCCCATTGTGAAACTCGAATGTGGTGCTTGGACGAAACGGAAGGTCCACAGAGRATTAGGTCCGTCTGGACGAGAGGAACCATGCCGTTTGCTGACTGATTCGCCKTAGGAAGAAGATGGAGCCTTTGGACGACAAAACCTACAGCTCGCGCCTTGAAAATTGCGACCATCTCAGAGAGGTCACTTTYCCCGAGTCAGATACCTCGTCGCAGGTACATGTCGAAGTTCCACCGTGGGCCGAGTCTTATGAAATATCGGCGACTGAGATGGAGGGTATGGACCGTTTYTGACATTTTCCATCCAATCCCTGACAATAGGTTTAAGATCGACAACTTGCAGAAGACATTGTCGATGACAAACACAGGCGAGTGCGTCACGAATTAGAACCTGGAGATGTTATCGAAGCAGTCAGCACTGTCGCACGAGTTGCTGGTGTTGATTCTTCTCGTTCGTGGTACTCTCTTAATTACTATTTCTCTCTAACGACGTTGCACAGCTGGTCTCCTCATTATCGGCAAGACTCACGTGTACATGCTTGATGGAGTCGTTGAGAATGATGATGGTGAAGTCATCGATGCACACGAAGCGCCGAAGCATCTATTCTTCGTTCCAGGAAGTATTGTCGAACTTGATGGCCCTCAACGTGCTCARCGCTGGTAAGCACAGATTGGTCTACATACCCGTGGTCRTCAATACCGTATCTGCGTTTCCTAGGCCACATAGTCAGATTGCGTCGTTTAGTGACAAAACCTTCATCTTCCGAGACGTCGCGTACGCCCCAACTATTGTCAGCCACTCGGRCACTACTCATCACCGTTTTCAGGCTTGAAATATACTTCAAGGATAGCCGCTCTCTACTGGTYGTTTTCTTGCATAAAGATCGAAGATCGGATGCTTTCTTTCGGCTGAGCGCTATTGTTGGGCGCGCTACAYCAGAGAGTTCAACRCCCGGTATTAGTTCCGCTTTATTGAAGTCACCTTTGCTAGGGAGAGTGAGTGCTAGAGTGATGTCCGGACTCAGAGTAGACGAAATATCGACGGCACAAAGAAAATGGCAAGCCAGAGAAATCAGCAACGTAMGTGTTACCATTCATGAGGTTGTTGGTRCACCGCTTGATACCCACTAGTTCACATACCTCAGCATCCTCAACCAAATATCAGGACGTACACCGAGTGATGCTACCCAGTATCCTGTCTTCCGTGAGTTGCAGCCTGCGYCGACTCCGCTGCCTCTTACACATCTCTAGCTTGGGTCCTCAAGGATTATAATTCAGAAACCTTAGACCTTAATTCACCAGATGTTTACCGCGAGTACGCCGCCTTTCCTTTTCTCGCCGTATCGATATGGATGCCAATTTCTGCCCAGCCTCACGAAGCCTATGGGTGCCCTGACAGAAGCCCGACGCAAGTCTGCAACCTCAAAGTATTCCAATTTGGAAAGCGTTGGTGAAGTTCCCTTCCATTACGGGACTCATTTTAGCTCCTCTATGATCGTCTGCCACTTCTTAATCCGGATGGCCCCGTTCACGAATATGTTCAAGACGCTGCAGGTTTGCTTGCTTGTCCATTGAAAATGACCATGCTCCTGACAAGATCTTGGTCAGGGTGGTGACTGGGATCTACCTGACCGTCTTTTCAGGTGAGCCCGACTACCTACTCTCGTTGCACCCATGGCTGAACGCCCGTGATTAGTGACCTGGCTAGAGCTTATGACTCCGCAGCAACCGACGTCCGTGGCGATGTTCGTGAATTGATCCCTGAGTTCTATACGTGCCCTGAGTGAGTTACCTCCGTTTACAAGCTTGGATCGAGCACCTACTCATTTCGACAGATTCTTGGAGAATTCGGCTAACTTGGACTTTGGTGTTCAACAAAATAACGGCGAGCGAATACACGACGTAAAGCTTCCCCCATGGGCAAAGCAGGATCCACTGCTCTTTATTGTTTTGAATCGGCGCGTACGTGGTCTTCTTCTTCATTTCCTTCCCCTCTAACTCGGCAATTAGGCCCTCGAAAGCGACATTGTGAGCGAAAGCCTACCAGCATGGATTGATCTCATTTGGGGACATAAACAACGGGATCAAGACGCCCTAAATGTTTTCCACCCTCTCAGCTACGAGGGTGCAGTTGGTAGGTGATCCTCTCTCCAAGTTTCGGCTTTGACTCAGATCATGGCCAGACCTCGATTCGATTACCAATGACCTTGAGCGCGAAGCCACGGTTGGCATCATCCACAATTGTAGCTCATCTTCTTCCACTGAAGTGTCGATTTCCTTTGACCTTTCCTGTAGTTGGTCAAACTCCTCGAAAACTTTTTTCCGCGCCTCATCCACCTCGATATAACCATGGCTTGTCAACCCTGCCCATAGGCACACTACATGGCATTGAAGAAGATCCCTTCCTTTTGACGCAAGGTAACCGATGTTTCCGAGGTAAGCCACTAGATTGCTTCGACAGACGCCCTATCTGATCAATTTAGATCTTGGGCAAAACGTTTCTGTGCGTGAATTAGTACCCGATATGATCGGGGAACGAGTACTCCCTTGCCCAGAGGGAGTTCTGTATTTCCCCTATCATCCCCATGAACAGATCGAGTGGGGACCTAATCGTACTACTGGAGGAGCACTCCGTGCAGTTGTTGATGGTCGAGTGAGTCACTCTTCCTATGTCTGGGTACCCTCACATATCCTAAACAATACAGATCGTCCAAACCATTGAGGGTGCTTTCTGTACATGTGCTGCGTTTGCGGACGACAGCGATATCGTTACTGGATCCAGCGACTATACCGTACGACTTTGGAAAGTCGCACGCGGGGCTCAGATCAAACCTGGAAGTCAAAGTCTTGGAGGAAAGGAGCGCAGCGTCCAAATATCGCTTTCTCATGTCATGCGCGTGCATTCCGAGGAAGTTATCTGTGTCACTGCTTCAAGAGCTTGGTCGGCTGTTTTGAGCGGATCCAAGGACGGGAGCGCTGTCCTTTGGGACCTAAACAGAGGTACTTATGTACGATCGATCTGGCATGGGCATTCAGATGAGGATGCTGTTCACCTGGTCTCCATCAACGAAAGTACTGTAAGTAATGTATTGTGCATTGTCAAGCTTGGGGGACCTGAACTCATGCGTCACTTAGGGATATGTCGCTACGTGCTCTCGTCTCAAGCTTTGTCTACACACCATCAATGCTCACCCTATGGCCACGTTGGATCTCACAACCCTTCCAGCATATTCCCCTCTAGTGCCGACTATCAGCTCCATGGCGTTCCACGAACGGGAATATTCATATCTCGGGGTGCTTGGTATCGGGACTTGTGATGGTTCCATATCACTGCTGACCTGGACGGCGGACGGTACTCCGAGTGGGAAGAAGGCGCAGTGGGAATTCTTGACGATTCGAACGATGAAAGTTCGGCTGACAGGCAAGGCTAACCGATTACCAGCCATCACCGCGCTCAAGTTCGTCGGCGAAAGCTTGGCGCATGGGGAAGAGTCAGGGAAGTCGTTTATGTGGAGTCTACCGGATTGATACTGCTTTTTGGTTATCGTGCTTTCGACGCTCTTGTAAATGCTTTTTCTCCCGGAATTTCAATGTTTCTAATCTTCCCAATTCGGGCTGTGACCGCGCAATCACTGAATATCATGGGGATATGACATAGTCAGGTTTGTAAATGGATGGTGCAAGTTCCTTCACGTAGGAGTTCAGGATAATGCATGAATCTAGTGAACACACGAGTTAGGTGCAACCCAATGCATTTCGAATGGCTTGCTCACAGAACTCCCACAACCACACAATGACAAGAATTGCAACAGACGCCCCTCGAAGAACACTAACATTTTGATTGCAAATATCCTTGGTCAAGAAAATTTCCTTTGCCTTGCTTCCTCCCGCTGCTTCCATGCACATACTGAATATCTGGTCGTTCTTCGAACTGAATAGTATGTAGATGAAGAACGCCCCAGACCCAATTGTGACAGGCAAGTGCGCGGCGTATGCGGAAAAGCTAAAGACGGCGAGCTTTCTGGAGCGATTCAGGGCACAAATCAGACTATGCGGACAAGTCTTGAGTAACCCGAGGTGATGGCAAAAAANGTGAAAGAAATTACCCCAAAATCGAGAAAATGCCCAGGAGGAGATGCACGAAGACGTGAAGCTGGATAGATAGCCTTGCGTCGAAAGCAAGCTGCGAATCTACGTATGCTGGGTTAGCCCAGCCATGGCTTTAGCTAGACCCACTACTGACCAAGTTTATTCGCGGCCAAGATCCCAACGACCGTGAATCCCACTCCCAAGACGAGGCCTCCTATTGAGGTCAAGGCGACCCCTATTCGCACAGGGAGGCAACAACATGCCCTTCGCTCACGTTTGTCCATCGTTAGCCTTCAAGTATTCGCGTCGGTGTTAATATCGTGAAGCTCGTAAGATTCGTAAGGCGCTGATGAGAGACAATGTCTGTTACCGGCCAGCGGCGAAAGCGAGAGTGGGACGCAGAAGGGCCAGCCTTTGCGGAGGGTTTGGGTTTGAAGCTTCTTACCCTCGCGGTTTATAACTGAAAACTACCGGGTGTGCGCCTGTGCTTGATGGTTACCGTTGCGAATATCAAGCGACACAGCATGAGTAGTTGGCCAGAATAGTAAAGCAGGTGAAACACAAACGTTTCACGATTCAGACGATCGGCCGATTCTAGAGCATGGGTATCCAAAATCAATACCAACGTTCGCGACCATAGACAAAGGAAACCGAGTCGTGAATGCAAAGTAAAAAGTGTGTGGCCATTTGGTCATGGTCAAGAGCGCTATCATAAGAGGAAAACGGAGGATCCGGGAAACAGATACAGGAAAAGACTCTACAGCAATTACTAATTTACTTAACGATAGTGAGGGCGACGATATGAATATAGAGGTACTAGACAAGAGAGTTTCGAGTATAATGAATGTCAAAAGGTGAGCGCAAGTTAAGCTGATGCTACAAAGTATCGAGACGTTCTGATATTTCTTCCGTGTTTGTTTACAGCAATCGTTCTTTAAGGCTGACTGCCTGAATCCATAATTCTCCGGGACGACTGCAAGGGGGCGGCATGAGAGAGGAAGAGGAGAATGATAATGAGGGACAAACCTTCGTTCTCTAAGGACGCGGAAAACTTTCTTTCCTTCTTGATCTTTCACTGCTGGAGTAGCTCTCTCGTGGGGATTTTTAATACGAGGGGGGAAGGCACCAGGACCACAACGGTCTTGAAGATCAGCGAGGGCTTCATTGGTACCTTCGGTCTCAACAACGACGGTTCCAAACCACCCAGAGTCGATGAAGAGCCCATCTGTATCTGGGATGGGAATACGTGCACTTGGTTGGATAGAAGGGGCATGAGCTGAATGGGAGCGTGAGCCAGCTCGTGACGATGGTCGGGATGGAGCACGCCCAGCAGGACGAATGACAAATGAGGATCTGTGAACCCATCGAACGACATTGTGATAAGCGCCTTGAGGGCTACATTGAGAAGTATGGGGTTAAATTTCGCGTCTCAAGCCCAACTGGGAGTGTTATGGACATACGTTTCAGTGCGGACACGATCTTGGAGCAACTGCAAGTTAGCAGCGATTTCTTCACCCCAAGGCCGGATATCGATGTGTACGATAGGATTGCTGGATGACGTCCCAGTGCGGATGACACGGTGGAAGTATGACGGAGACAAGGCCAAACTGTGAATATACTTGGGCAAGTCACCCGTGCTTGAATAAGTATAATCAAGGTCCTTTCATCGGATATTAATATAGATCTCGACGGGGGAAAGAACACGAGTTTCACTCACCAAAAGGAAATTTCCATCCCACACCAAACGTCCCACATTTCCTTCATCACCAACCGCAATATCCCAAACAACGTCTCCGAGACGCATGAATTCCATCACTCCCGCACGCTTCAGCTCATCCTCACATGCAACGACCTCTTCATCCGAAAGCCACTCATCCTGAGAAGGAATGAAGACACGGAGCAAAGGAGCGCGACGCGCCCTGTACAAAGGTGAACGAAAACCAGACGATCCAGACACAGATGCGACACTTTGTCCGAGGACGCTGCTGTTAGCGACAGATGCATGCCCATGTGACATAGATGAAGGTGAAGGTGCTCTGCTGGAAATGCTAACTTGAGATCTAGCGCCGAAAGCGGAATGGTTGTATATAGCTGGCGGGGGGAAACGTTGCTGTCGGGAGGCTTGAAGCCGGCTATCAGCTTCGGCTTGCGCGCGAAGACGAAGGACGACCCGGGTATAGGATCTAGTGCAGGCAGCAAGGGATCTCGCTTGCTCAAGGATAGACTCGTACCCGGGCATGCCACGGTTGACTCTAGCTTGGACGTACAAAGCGGCAACTCTTGAGTATTCATGCGTGGGTATGGATACTCCACGCATGTAATCATTCAGATCCTGCAAATACAAGAGGTATTAGAGATGCACAGAGATATCCACCTCGTATGCTTACCTTGATGGACAAAGGCAAGGGATCCGGAGATTCGTACGTCCACCTCTCATATCCAACCGTCGACAAATATCGTTCCAAGGTAACCTCCCTCAGCTCTGGTGCATCCAACAACAACGCGCGAATATGC
Organism: Pleurotus djamor; assembly: GCA_029747585.1. Classification (NCBI taxonomy): domain Eukaryota; kingdom Fungi; phylum Basidiomycota; class Agaricomycetes; order Agaricales; family Pleurotaceae; genus Pleurotus; species Pleurotus djamor. The sequence goes on along the minus strand of JAPEVF010000299.1, from coordinate 21,718 downwards.
TTGTTCAACGTTGTCAACCCCGACCATTGCGAGAACGACAAGTAAGCAAGAAGCCCTGCGAGGAAGCTTGGCTCAACCAGCAGAAGTTCGAGAGGGAAAGGGTTCGCCGGACGATCTTTGCGTAGAGGAACTTCTGCCAGGACCGGAGGAGCCATCTTCTCCAAGCCCTCGCCTCTCCGCTTGATCCTTGCATCACGATATTTCTCGGGCGTGACGGGTGAAGAACCACTCCCCTCCTCCTCGTGGCTTTGCTGTGACTCTTCTTGATTGGCCACCGGCTCAGGCGACGGAGGTTTCGACGACGCTCTCGCGCGTTTCTCCCTCCCATTCCCACTAGATACCGAATCCGGCTTCGACAGAGTCCTCCTATGCGTCTTCCCACCCTCATTCAAAACCGGTTTCAACATCTTGACCCCCTCAATCCTCGCAAACGGGTCATCATCCAGCAAAGAATTCTCTGCGTTCCCCTCCTCGTTACCATCAGTAGGTGGCAGCAAACGTGGGTTCACGACAGGTGTACCAGACCGCGACCGCGACGCGGCTGGCTGTTGGTGTCCATTTGATGAGGATAAATGCGTAGACGAGCTATTGACACTGATTTGCGATGTAACCAGAGAACGGACGGAAATCGCCGACTTGGAAAGCTTCCGGATGTGGTGGTTGAGTGGACTCCCAGAACGTGAGGAAGGAGATTCTGAGACTTTCACTGGCGAGCCNTGTCTATCAGAAGGATAGCTCGGTGGTCGAGGTGATTGTGTTGTCGATGGGTCACGGAGTGATGATGCAAGCTTGCGTGGGGGAGTAACCGATGGTTTCGGAGGGGTTGGTGGTGGAGTGGTAGATGCTTGCAGTACAGGCGGCCGCGGCGGTACATCATCACTGGCAACATTTGATTGCAGAGCAGTGTAAAGGTTCTGAGAAGGTAGAGGGCGGGTTCGGTCCAATGAAGCGGGGCTGAACTCCATCGGAGGAGAAGGATATGCCGATCCAGCCTCAGCATGACCCATCTTCGAAGGACCAGCAGCAGGAGTGTTGGCGAACACACTCTGTCTCGGCCGTGCGTCGTCAATGGTATGCATGGCCGCAAAAATGAGAGGTTTTCCAAGCATAGGTGGTGGTGGCGGTAGATGGTCAAGCTTCGGAGACAACGGGGGTGAGACCATCTGTATATGTGGCGATGAACGATTTTGATGTTGCGGTTGGTATGTGTGTGGAGGGGGTGTTTCGACACGATGCCCATCCTGATACATCATCCCAAACGTCCCTGGAGGTGAATGGGTGTACTCATGTGATAGAGGCGGAGATGATGTTGATGCTGGTGACTTCGGAGGAAGCATGGCGGGAACTGTTGACCTAGGAAGGGCTTCCGGGCGAACTGAAGGCGATCTTAAGCGTGCTTCTTGTTCGGGAACAGATCGCACTACTGGTGGTGGCTGTGATGATTTGCGATCAGAGCGAAATGCCTGCATAAAGATAGAGAATGGAAGTGTTCAGCATCATATTCTCTTCGGAGAGTGATGGTTCCCGACTGACCGACTTGATCTTGCTAATAGCCATTGGAGATGATGGAGGAGGCGGAAGGGCACGATTTGAAGTTGTGGGGGATGTTGGGGAGGTATGAGCGACAGGTGGAGTGTTGTTATTATACTCTTGGGCTCGAGAAGGGACCTGGCGAAAACAAAAATGAAATGAAAGTCAGCGCAGCACAACAATATCGGAGAGCAGAAGACATGTCAGCTAAACGTAAGCGATCTGGATGCTAGCATCGCGCGAGGTGGTAATGTCATTCCTTGGGTTGACCCATAGGTACAACAGTTACGTTGTATGGCACACGGGGGATACTTGAGATGAAGAGAAGCCTCCTGCGTGCCCCTTGAAAAGAGGCAAATGACCTCACGAAGGCTCGCACAAAGTGCACATGTCAAAGAAGGATAAGCTAGAGAAGAGACTCACCAATTCGGCTTGCATCGATGTCCGATGCGATAGTGGAACGTTGGGTGATGTAGACACGGTGGCCACGGGAGCCTTTACCGTCTGTACTGCGTTTTGGGGTAGTCCGTGCCGAACTTGACCAGGACTAGGCACCATTGTGCTTGTTCGACGGGACATAGCCAAGGCCGTTTCGTCACGAGTCCTCTTCACTGGCGTATGGATTGCCTCGTTACGAGCCCCCCCGTAAGACCCGCCACCCGACTCCCGGGGAGTCTCATTCCGAGGGTGATCGATACTGCCAGAGCTTGTTAGCATTTGTCGATGTGAAGCTAGCTTTTGACTTTGGAGACTATGAGGGGAATCTTGCGTCGCCGTAATAGGTGATGTAATATGCGATATGGCTACATTATTAGCTCGGGCCTGCCGAGACGGTGGTCTACTGGACGGTGGTGTTGGTACAGGCTTCGGAAGGGGTTTTTCATGTCGTGAATGGTCGTACGGAGGTTCTGGACTTGTTCGTGAGCCACGATGCTGGTGATGACGGTGGTGATTGTGATTTGAGTGATGGTGAGAATGCGGTGAATGTGACGGCGGGGTTGCGGGTGCCTCTTGGCTGGGCGCTGGTCTGTACCAGGACTCACGCACCGCAGGAGGCTTTGGCGGCAGTTCTGCTCCTTTAGCTCGAGGAATTGGCGGAGGGGGATTCTGCGTTTCCTTTACGTCGTTCCGTGCAGGCCTGCCAACGTTATTACCGACAATTCCTCCTCCATCCCTCCGGAAATTACTTCCCAGAGCCATGGGCCCTGAAACCACTTTGGCAGCCTGAGACGTCGATGCGGGGCTTTCCAGACCGACGCTACTCTTGTTTGAAGACGCAAACCGAGCATATAACGGGGGCAGCGACTGCGAAGGTGCCTGGGCTGGTTGAACCGGTCGTGACTGCTGCAGCTCTTGCGCCTGCTGCTGCTGCTGAACTTTGGCATTGACATTGGACTTTTTGCGAAGGAAACCGGCCATCGCTGGGTATCAGAAACAGAGAATCGTGGGCGTCGAGGACGAAGAAGGGCTCAGACCTGAGCTCAAAAACAAGAACAGTGAGCCGTTATGTAATTTCAGACTATTTCAGGCACATACGCCAAGGCGACGACGGCGACGACGAAGAGTCGAAGACAATGCTGGGCCCTTAATGATCCACGCGTTGGACGCTTCGCGGTCGTCGATGCTGGTGACGAGCTTGTTGCGTTTTCTAGATGGAAACAAGAAGGTTGGGAACGACGTCAACTTGTGGCCTCGAGGCTTTTTCGCTTCCACAATTCGACGATTAGCACATGCTTGCACGGTCCCAAGTCGACATGAAATCCACGAGCTTAGAGGGTCCCTGGCAGCCGTCGTGGTGGCGGAATCAGAGAGGAAGTCGCCTCAACCTCCCCGAAACAATTGCTGTCTCATCTTAATCCAAAAGTACCTCTGTGCCTCGGCGCCGGGATGGGTGGGTTGGATCACGTTGGTGAGTACAAGTCAGTTCTGGGAGCTCGGAGGATAGAACAATGTTCTCTGCTTACGCGTACGTAGGGCTAGTACCGCGCACACATTACCTTCTCGATGTTCTCGTCGTTAAGGGCTTATAACCCGAGATGCTGCGACAAGTTGAGGCGAACCCATGATCAAGAGAAATGCACCGTGCAGAGCTTCGGTCGTGCTGAGTGCCTGACCCAGCATGGGGGTAGCAAGTGCTCCATCTAAGTATTCGAGTTCTACATCGAACGAACGAACTCGAGCCACGATGCTGGTCCGTTGGCAAAGGATCATCCTATTTCAGCAGCAGACACTGCACGCGGCACCGGACTACCTTGAAGACGCGCCTGGCAGGCTGGGCCAGGAAGGGGAGAAGATCCACATCTCCTGGCCGTACTTACCAGCTTTAGTGCAGTCATAACCAAACTCGCACTGTCCTGTACAAAACCCCCAGCCTCTGGACCAGCCCTGACTTCCTTGTTGTCGCTAGGAAGTTGCGATGTATGAACTCGAGCCCTCCCCGAACCCATCCCTCATGATCAAGAACTCTTCTGGGAAAAAGTAGCTGACCTACTGCATCGAAGTTCGAAATTTCTTCCCCTCAATGGAACACGCAGCGTGGTCAACCTATGGAACGAAGCACGAAATAATCCTTTGCACTACTCCTATCTCTCAGCACGTATATTCTACTCGCCAACGATTTAATACCACATTGACGTCCTTTGTATATTCGTGCGCCGATCTCGCCTATATATTCTACTCGCCTTCATCAACCATTTAATGCCACATAACCGACTCACGATACGCAACATCAACATCTGTAATATCATGTTGCTTGAGGAGAGCCAAAATCTCCTGAGTGGCCTCTTCGGTTTGGGCACCGACAAGCTTTCCAGGATTGACACCAACCCAGATGGTGGGTTGACTGTACTTCTCCCCGGTGTCTGTTGAGACTTTGAATCGCACCATATCAACCGAGTTCCAAGCGATCTCTTTCGCGTCGAGGCAGTCAGAGTCATTGTTACTGCTTGGCGTGTGTATATTTCTCCTACGTCGCCCCTTTGGTCTAGGAGGTTACTTCCTGGAAGCGTGAGGTATGCTGTTATTTTGTGAAAACGAAATTCAAGGGATTATGATAGGTCCGTAGCGCTCGTCCCTTTATCATTATCGGAGAGACCAGCAGCATGCCGGCCTCTCCGTGGTGCTATCTAAGTACATGTGGGTACACTACAAGTAGAGAAGAGAAGAGGAGAGAGGTGATGATGCAGACTACCAGCATCACGACACGAGAAGGGGGAATAACTGACCAGACCACGGCCAACCCCCCTCCTTATATACACCTCGACACGTCAGTACCAAGCCTTCGCGCACAGACCTCGACACAATTTTCTCCCCTTCACCCGAATCACACTCGCTTCCGCCTCTCGCCCGAGTCTCGACTCAACAGCAACTACCACTTATTTCCGTGAAAATAGTTTTTATTCCGCACTACGTAATTTGCACAACACGTAAACTAGCTGATAGGCTACTCCCGCTCGTACTTCAAAGTCTCGCATTTGGAAAATTAGACCAAGTTTTATTTCAAAATGGGAGACTACACAATGTCGAGTCCATTAAAGCTCCCAGTCCAATTAGTAGCACTCATAGACTCTGTCCAAACCTCCGAACTCTACGAAGCCGTTTCAGTTCATCAGCTCCGTGACCGAGGAAGCTTCCCATCTAACACACCCCTCGACGTTCGTAGATACCCCGGCGTAAACCCGAAACCTCCGAACTCCACCAAAGCGTCAAGCCCATCAGCTCCGCGAAACTGGTGAGTCGTGCCGCCGAGTCCATGATGGCGTTGTAAACCCAAGAACTTGATGCTAGGTCTTGATGGGCGGCGAGACCGAAGGGAAGGGGAAAGGAAGGTGGAGTTGGCAGCGAGGCCGTTTAATAAATTCGAAGCAAAATCTGTCGGAAATGAGAACAGAAGTCGTACCTTTATTATTTCCCCCTCCCTCTCCACGCCATGCTTCAGTTTCGAAGGTACCGATAAAATGGAGTCGATCCATATAGTCTTCGTTGTTTTGCGAGGCGAAATGGCCAGAAACGAGAAGACCAAGTGCGGGAATGTCATTCGGAAGGGAGGAGAGGTGGAGGAGGATGCGAGCGTCGAAAGGCGATAAAATGGAGCAATTCTATATATACATTGCTGTTCAGCGTCATGGAAACGATGCAAATGAAACGCCTCCCTTGCGAGCATGGCATCGAAAAAACGGAGAATTTCTGTATATACATCAAGCATCAGCGAAAAAAANGAACCAAGAAAGTATGCTGCTTACCTGAACGAAAATGAGAACGAAACGGCACTCTCGCGTCCAGCCTCAAGGCTTTGGTCGTGAGCCGCTCCGTTCAGAGTTCCGGGTCGTAGGGAATCAGTGGACGGCGGTACCGATAAAATGGAGCATTTCTATATAGTCATCGTTGATCAGCGCAAATTAGCAGAGAAGAAATAAGGATGAACTCACCATTCAAAGTCCTTTGTATACGAGAACGTCGAGCCCCGCGTCCTCCGAGCAAGATGGGGAGAATTGAGACAGAAGGAAGAGAAGGAGAAGAGGAAAAGAGAGGAAGGATGAGACATCGACTCTGTGAGAAATCCACAAATGTGGGGGAAATTCTCGCATATTTCGAGTGGACCCCAGTATTTATCCAACACGAAGGACAGGGTAGACGAGGGCGGCGAAACGGGTGGTGGTGGTGGTGAGGAGGAAAGGGACAATGTTCAAAGTCCGATGGGGAAGCGCCGCCCAAGTCCATCAGGGGCCCTCAAGTCAGGGCTCCCCGAAATTGCAAACCCACCATCCCCGTTGCAAATTCCACAACTTCTGCTGCTATGGTATGCTTCAATAGATGTGGGTGCATGCTTGAGAGTCGACGCCAGAGTGCCAGCAAAGAAATTTCGGTCGCGGGAAGAATTTTTGTCCAAGTCAATCCCCTCCTTTCCTGCTCCTATTCCTACTCCTCCTCCTCGTTCCTCGTCAAATTCACCTTCCACATCGCCCAGCTCATGCACCAGCTGCAAGAATAGGCGCCCATGGTATGCCGGAGATGTGGTCCAGTCGACAACTGCCAGCAGAGCTCAACCAGGGACAACGGAAATTGAATGAATCCAACCCTCTCCTCCTCGTACTGTTCGCCCCGTTCTTTCGTTTCAAGCGGGTACTTGGCTGCCTAGGCTGTGGGTCCTCGGCGCTAGGACCCTTCGCTTAGCTTTTAGCCGACGTCTCACCCTTCTACAAAATTTTCTGCGGCCTCTAGAATCCCGTTTATTCGGAAATGCACGATTACACTCACCTCGCCGTCTTCCTATAAATACCTGGCTGACTTTCCTCTCAAACTCATCATCAGCTCTCCCATCTTCTCCTCTCCTCTCCTCTCCTCTCCTCCTCTTCTTCCCTCTCTCGCTCTTTCTCCCTCTCTCACACTCTTGCTCTCGACGACGACAACAACAACGCCGACATCTCTGATCCCATCATCAAGACACCACATTCCACCTCCAAGTTACTATGCGACATCTCTGGTGGTAAGTCCTTATCTCTTATGACAAAGTCATTATCATCAATTTGTTTTTGAATATAGACCTCGTCTTCGTTCATACGAAGCTTTCCCGCTCTGTTCACAACACTGTGACTCCGTCAGGCGTTCATCAAGATATCTAACTGCTTTCCAATCGGGTCAGTTCCTTTTGTTCTTATTGTCATTCTACTAAGCAAATAACCCTCACTAGATTCATTCTGTGAGTAGTCTCGCAAGTACAAGATTTCGTTCATTGATTTTTAGTTCAAGTCTTGTTCACAACTCGCGGTCAGTTTCTTTCAGTTTTTTATTATCATTATCCAGCTAATCAAACTATTTAACCTCGCTAGCTTCATTTTGCAAGTAGTCTCGTAACTACGAGATTTCAGTCATTGACTTTTTGGCATCTTAGACTTTAGTTCGCACTTGGTAAGTCTCATTCACACTTTGTATTGATAAACCATCTGATTAATTCTATCTAGGTTTTTTACACTCAGCCGTCTACCTAGCAGGTATCGTTGACATCGTTGTCTACAGCGAGGGTAACAGCTTCGGCGCTGCGGACAACGACGAGCACGAAGATGACGTACGTGCATAATCGCTTACCGGACATGCCCTGAACTGACCCCATCCCGATCGTACACCCCTCCGTTCCGCTTCCTCCGTGTCTTCTCCATTGTCCTCCATAAGCGAGCCGACCGATCACACCACAGGCCAGACCAGCAATCTCGGACCTGTGAGTAATGACATCAGTTCCCTCATTTCGTGCCAACACTCACTTTGTTTCTTCGGATTCGGGTTCTAGGTTGTCTTGGATTTCGGGGCCTCACCAACGGCCTCGAGTACACCTACTCATCTAGATTTCGAGTACCTGTGAGTAATCAGTTGGATCTTGATTTGTTCATCTCACTTACCTCACTCTCTGTCCCGTTTTCGCTCACACAACCTCGAACGCACCTAAGGCTACTCATCCCCATCTGCCTACACCTGCACCCCGCTTCGTACCATTTCTCGAACCTCAAACATCCCTGAACGATCGAAGCAAATTCGGATCATTTCGGTGAGGGTAACCACTTTATCATTCATCCGATGCATGTTCACWCACCACTCACCTCGYTTGCAGGGTTCCACAGATCTCGAGGCYTCACCRRCGGCCTCGAATACACTTACTCTTCCCCATCTGCCTACACTGCAGATCAGGGATTGATAGWTSTRCATTGGGAWRGCWSMGKSRGKTCASYAACTWSAKTSAAMSTCAYRSAYRRCAGCCCTGTTCGACCCTCCACAGAGCGCATCGTGGTCGGCGTTGCAGACAGTCCGGCACTCACGAGTGGGACGAGAGATAGATACACCATCCAGGAGGTTATCACACCCTAATAAAAGATCAGTTCTGCGCTGCGAATGGGCAGGTTTGAGTGTCTCACAGCATTCGCGACCCACTTCAAGGCCAGCTCGAGTAAATCCACCCGCTGTCTGACAAGCGGCGGTACACGATTCTGGAGTTACTCCTTGTGGTATATTTACCGGTACGCGGAGGGTGCGTTGCTGAGGGTCATCCCTTCGAGGAGGAAGCGCGAGTTAGAGAGGCGTGGCCAGTGAATTATGAGCGAATGGCATACGTGAAGCATCCCTCAAAGGTCCAAGCAGAGTCACTGATGGTCTTGAACGTAGGCTGGGGTGCACCGCTGAAGAAGATGTTGAGGTGGCCTCCAGAACCGCAGACCTCAGCAGAATTTCCGGTGCATCCAAAGTTGCATTCTTCCAAAGGGGTTTGAACACTTGGGTCTTGGATGACGGAGTCACAGTCTATCCGTGCAAGAGTATAGGTCAAAACCAAATCCAGCGAATTACAAGACTGTAAACTTACAGCACTCTTGTCCGAATTCAACGCCAGCAAAGATGAAGCCAGCGTTATCACAGAAAGCAATGCAAGATTCAATTGTCAGATTCTTGGTGTCGGACATAAAGGCCGCGGCCAAAGTGCGCGAGGTTGAGATGTCACTTTGACGAGTCTATGTGAGTTTCGCTAGAATGGAATAAATCACGATATAGCACTGACGTCTACGAGGATCGTTAGCTCCACGCTCACACTACTCTAGAATATACCATGGTGACATACAAAACATCCTTGGGAAGACCAATTGCCGGGTAATGATGAAGGAATGGATTGAGACGAAGCAAACTGTTTTGACGGCGTGAGATCCAAGTACCCTGGTTAGACAGCCTAACTATCTCACCGAGTGTGAGTGGATCAGTAGAAGGCTCAACGCCCAAAACACCATTTTAACAAACACGACTGAGGAAAAAAGTTGTCGTAGCACTCACATAAATTTTTGAAGGCTTAAATACTCTGAACAGCAATGCGAACAGGCACATTTGAACAGAAAGTTCATCCGACGCCGCTTAGTGATAGATAGCAGAACGATGTCGGCACGACATTGACACCAATGGGAGGGGGGCCGAATTTTGAGAAGAGAGGAGAATGCGTGGCCAGGTACGGGATGGATTTGTCGCAAGGTCCACCATTGGCCCAAGTGTGCTTCGAGCTGCAAAGGTGAAGGTACTGCAGACGGATAGAAGCCACGGCCGTCATTTCGATCACGTCTATGACAGATCAGCACACATACATGGAAGATGGATATCGCGGCTATAATTGGGACTTTGATAGATTGAAGCTTCGCCTTACCCACGACGCCATTGGAAGGGTATTTGAGTTGTGTGGCATTGTCATGTCAAAAGCCACATTATATGGCCTGGAGTGACGACAGCTGTGACAGGGGTTCGGGATAGAGTGGTTGACGAAGACAAGACTACTGCTTGCGGGAGCTGAGATGGTTTGGGGGCGTTGTAGCTATCCCGCGGGCGGGCCTGGATTCTGAGGGGTCCCCATTCATATTGGAAGCTGTTCTGCAACGTAAGATTCGGCGTTAAACCGTTGCGTGAGGAGAGGTATGGGAAACCCATTGCAGGTTTTAGCTTCAGAAGGCAGAGAGCGTATAAAGACTTCATGGAGATTGGTTCTGAAAGTATTATAAGCAAGAGGATAGATGGCGAGGTACAAGGAACGACCAACGGGTATGGTTTTCCCAGTGTGATAGTAAATTTTGGCAGAGGGATGCTCAAGACCGGAAGCTTCGCTATCACCCCCTGATGCTCTACGCACGAAAGAAGAACACACGATCACAAGAAAATTTGGCTTTGATTATCTACGACAGACTTAAATTAGTGAGCTCCTTCAACACTTCTACCATACTCGGGGAAATAACGCTGTCAAAGAGACGAAGCTCATTCAAGCGTAACCCGGATGCACTGCGTGCCTGAAGCGCCTCTATCAACGGGATAGCAGGAACCCAGTCGAGTTCTTTGACGACCAGGGTTTCAAGGAGCGGAAGAGGGATGCTCCCACCTGATATTTCCTTAGACATGAGGTCGAAAAACTGGCCGCCCACAGATGAAAGGTCGAGTTCCCGGAGGTTGTCAAGTCGAGCAATCAACGGAGACCAGTCGGAAATACCCATCGATGGGAGTATGTGACTGTTAGATAGGACGAGGGCGATCATTCGGGCTGATGACATACGCGGGGAGGCCAGAAGAGAGATTATTCTTCGCACCGACGTGTCTGCGATCGAAGAAGCGTTCATGGCGGTATCAAACATCGGCTCTTCCAAACCGGAATGCAAGGATAAGCGCAGGTGTCCCTCACTTTCTACCAGCCCAAAACTATGAATTTCTCGGGAAGAGTTTTGAAGCGCGTTGCGGAAAACAGGTTCCATCGCCGTAAAAGCGGAAGAAAATGGGGTAGGAACTTGACCTTGCCAGGAAATGCGAACCGTGCAATCGGGGGGTACAGTGAGGTATTGGAAGATGGCGGGGCGGTTGTGAGCATAGACAGTGTAAACTCTGAGCTCAGAGAGATTTGGAAGGGCCAAAAGGTCACCGTTGACAGCACTCTGAGGTCCACTTTGTTCCACCTGGTCCAAAGTAAGTGATGTAATACTGGGATTCTTCTCCAGGGAAGCAAGCAAGACTGCAAGGGGTGTGGGCATGAAGCTTTTCTTCCCGTCGATATCGAGTTTCGTAAGATGTGGAAAGCAGGGGAGGGCTTCCGACAGTGGAAACGCTTCAAGTTGGAGATGACGGAGGTTTCGCATGTCTCGCGCGAAGATTCCGCGAGGGAGGGGATTGGCGATATGTTCAATTCCCCTGCGACGTAATCGCAGAACTCGTAGTTTGTCTGCGCTTGCCCCAGAATTTGTGCTCAGAAGTTGGGATACTACCACAAGGGACGTGAAATCGAGTGAAAGCTCCTCGATTCTAGCAATTTGCGACATGATATATGTACCGAGGGCTCCAAACTGATGATTGTAGGGTTGTCGGAGGCATGCCACCTTGAGGAGAGCACCATGTGATCTCTGTAGCATATACTCAGCGGACTGGTGCGAAATATCGATGCTCGAGAATARCCGGGGGAATCCCAATGCCACCTGGCGCCAATGATGGCAAACCGCGGCGAAACGAATCCATCTTCCAAGCCCGTACTGAGGAGCATCAGACTTCAGKATGGCAAAAATTGAAGCRAGGATTTCATTGGGAAGTCGAGAGACAGGACTTTCTGAGTTTCTCTGTGTAGAAAGTTGGGTGATGGCAAGTAGGTGATTCGCTATATCTTGGTCTAGCTGCAGTTGGTTTGCGGTGCATGTGGGAGGTCTTGCGTATGCTCTCTAGCGTAAGGTGAGCAAAATGAGCATCGTGAGTGAAAGTGAGGTCGTACGCGAGCGAACATTATTGATACCGAAGGGTTGACGACTGACGAGGTAAATTTTACATAAAACGTCGTTGGTGGCGTTTTTAGCTTGGCGCAAGAAGCCCCTATTAAACTCAAGGAATGAAAGCTTATGYTRACTAGAACTAGTGCCTRCGTTACATACTTACCACCGAGTCCTAAGCTTCAGCATCATTGGACAAGCCTAAGCCTAAGCCACGGTAAAGCGTGTTGAAAGAAACACAGAACCAAGATCAAGGTCCCCCAAGTGAGGAGAGATATCAATGCATCGGGCACAATCACTCTCCTTTATCCATGCTCGTATGAAAGGATAACCTGTTGAAGATGCACCTGCGAAACGCACATTTCTAGTCTAGAGTCTATGGGAACGGGCTACTCAGAGTCTCAGATGGCCTGGGCCCAAATTGGAAAGCGACCTTCCCAATCGGGAANGAGAAGATACACGGTAGACCACCGTGACCAGTCTACTTTAGTCTCACTCTATCCACCAGATGGGTACCCAGATCTTGCCATAGTGCTCAAGTCGCACCAGGCGAATTCGACTGAGAGCGATGCTTCGAAGATCGTAGCGAGGCTACAGAGATGAAGCAGTAAGAAACTGGCAATGAAACCACGGAAAGAATAACGCATCCTCACATCTAGCAGACTTCTTTGGCGGCGCCGAGCCTCGCGTTCGATTAGAGAGCTCCGCTTTTCACGAAGCTCTGAGGCGATATTGTAAGCCAGTTCTTGGAACGAGATTGAAGGTTCTTTCCGATGTCCTCCCTCATCCAGACCTGGCCACTAATTAAATTTGTAAGTAAATACCCTTAGGACCGCGGCGTTAAACTACTACTCACCGAAATCTCGACAAGTTGTAGAGTGAGTTCCCCCTCAAAAGGAATTGTCCTATCATCGAAGCGGTACTCGTGCGCAAGGATATCTGCAACCGAGGGTGGTAGGACATTRCCAGTGGAGAATGAAACTATTTTCTCTGGCTGGCCTGTAAACCTAGACCGAGGATCGAKCAGTGGAACCTCCGAGAAACGGATAACCCTGTTGTTGAGAATATCGGAGGGAGAGGGCGTGTAGCTTCCTGCTACATGGTGCTGAGCGGCTTTTCAGTAACTTGGCCCGAATCGAGCAGAGATGTGAGCTTACCTGATTTTGAGTAGGGTTATTATTCGTCAACATCGCTGGGTTGATGTACATTGGCGTAGATGTCGAATTTGCATAGTCTCGCAACATCTTGGGGTGGCCGAAGTTGGTTGTCGTTGGTTATTCCCCCGATTGCGGCYTTATATACCGTTGTCTCTCCATAATTTTGAGCGGTKGGCTACCGAASGCGGCTACTAAGCTGTTGACGTCGGTCAATGCAAGTGGTGGCAAAGGAAGACAATGAGAGCTTGGCGTGTTGTTGGAGGGGAAGGGCTGRCGATCAATGCACCGTCTCGGCGAAATCACGTTGGAGTGTGACTCGTGCTGGTTGGGGAGAGCGAAGTTGAAGGACTGCTTGAGGACTCAAAGAACAAGAACAGAACAGCAGTATGATGCTWGCCGGAAACRCTTCAATGACACCCAGCAACCCTGARTATTTGAACATGTCTGTTCTAGGAACAAAGACARSGTSRWGRMWAGCGC
>JAPEVF010000298.1:24430-53616 GCA_029747585.1 Pleurotus djamor | reverse complement strand
GCCTGTTTAAGAGGAAATGAAGGAGCGCCTGGCCAGGAACGTAACGAGAAGTGGTAGTGTGCAACCATGAGGAGCCTGTGAAATTGAGAGGAAAAGATAAAGGCGCACTGGATCGTTTCCAAGGGTGGATCTCAAGTATGATAGTGGGGTTGTCAGATTCCATTGAGCTGCCACGATCCAACATGTAACACTTTTGGCAACTCCTCGTCCGCCACCTCCTAAGATACATATTTACCGCCTGAAGTTTTTTTTCAGGCAGCCGATTTACCGTTACACTTCTGTTTTCCTGACGTTCGGTGGGGTTTTCTTTGCGGTGGGTATGGCTGCACTGGTTTTTGGTTCGTTTCTGTGCACGATCCTAACTGTAAGAATCATGTCTGGCTGTAAACTCGTTGTCGGTGAATCACATGGATGGCAGGGTCCATCGAGGCTCACCCGCTGGCCCCACCATATGCAACGTCTGGGCCAAGGACTTCCAAGCCTTTTGAGCATCGGTATGGAGATACAGAGCAACATCTGTGCACTTGTTTGTGATCGGAATCATGTGGGCCCATAGAAGTCGCAGCGCTGTAAACGACGGTCATTAGCTCTCAAGACGCCCACAAAGGCCGCAGGACAAGAAAATATCATAGTCTTGTCTGCCTTGGCTAACCAATGTCAACGTCGCCCTAATCCCTCCGCGTTGTTTTGCCGTAAGCCCAATCTTGATATGATAGACGAGAAGCAAGCTTCCGGGTGCATGGTTCGAGGCAAAAGCGCGACTTGCCGCCACCCCGACTCGGCGACTCCAGATACCACCTACTACGCCAAGTTGACCATCGGCGAAATATCCTTACATGAACCCTCCGTATTTCAATGTTTCCATGTGCTCAGGAGCGCAGGCAAAGAGGTCTTGGGAGGAGATAGATGTGGTGAGTGAGTAAGTCAAGAGTAAGTAAGTCGAGTTCGATCCATGTGTCGATACAGGGGCTAGGAGTGCAAGAGTGCAAGAAGCCAGATTTCGAGTCCTGTGTCGTGTAGTATGGCCTACCACTCTCTTTACGTCGCTGTATTACTCTTGGTTGACTTGTACCTTTACCTTTCAAAAGTGCGGTAAGCGGCGCAAAACCGGTGGAGGATCAATTTCCGAACGGCGAGAACCAGGGGGAACAATAATTGGCGTATTTGCGCTTGGGGAAGTTGAGCCATGGAGGTAGATAAGACTTCCCTACTGGCCCGCCCGACTTGTAGGCACATCCCCCTCAATGTTTGACCTCGCTTCTGTTTCAACTTTCAGCGACCCCTGCCTTGACGACGTCATGTTTGAAACGTTGACAGCCGGGAATAAGTACAAAACATCTGACCATACTCGCACGGCACGCGACCACTTCATAGCGTTTGTGATTTTCAAACGGCTAATTCTTTGCAGCTGCATCGGTGTCCCATGGAAAATGACATCTCGACCGGTGATCAAACGTGGAGTAACGCCCATGATCCTTGTTCCGCCTTTACAGGAAACATCAAAAAANNCATAAAAATTACAAGTCGGCCAGAAAAGGGTCGTAGCGCAGGTACATCGTCTCATGTTCCAGTTAGCGAGATCGACGTCAAAAGGGCTGTAAGTATACTAATTTCATAGCAATCCATCTTCGGTATACCGTCCAACACACCCAGGGCTCTCAGGTTTCTCTGATAAGGTATGTGGCGTGGTTCAAGAGAGTTCAAGTGGGTGTCCGAGTGCGCGATAAGGCTTGACGAACAGGGGCTTCGTTCATAGATTCCGAGGCAGGGGAGGAAGGAGATACAGGAGATAAGACGATTAGGATATATGATATAGCTTGGTATAAAACGGCATAGCTGTGACGGTAGAATGTAAAAGTCGGAGAGTTAAAGTGACATAGATATGCCTATGAGCGCAGGCCAGATGACGAAGACAAGGCGGAATTTGAGCATTTCCATATCGACTCGTCCGTCCGAGTTGGAGTAATTCTCATTTATGGTGTGTGTAGATCCAGGCAGCGGGGATGCATGTACGGTCGTTCCGGCTGCCAAGGCGACTTCCGTGGACGTGGTTTGTGAAACTGAGGAAGATGTTCCAGAAGTCGTTGTCGGAGGTGCGCTGAGAGTCAAGAGGTTCTGTTCATTGCTATCAGCAAAGGCGGCCGCCTGTTTGGGGTTGGGCACAGGGAGGATTTGGAAGTTGGCGGTGTAGGTTGTTTGACGTGGGCGAGACGACGTGAACCGAAGAAAACTACGCGTTCCGCGAGAGGTGAGTCGGAACATCATTCTACAGCTGGGCGGGATGCTTACTATTTGGTATCTTGATACTCAAGGTCGTCAGGGACGTGAACGCGTTGAATACGCTTTTGCGGCGAGACATTTCGGGCAAGCGTTCGTACGAATGTCTAAAGCACTAAGCGTCAACGTTTCTCAGTTCAAGGTTGCCTGTGCCATCACTTACATCGTTGGCGGTGTAGAGACTGATTGAGATCGGACCAACTTCCTCTAGATTTGGGCTCCGTGCGTCGTTCTTCCAGGTGACACGAGCATATTCTCCAGCGGTCCAAATACTTGAGGATACAGGGCTGGTAGGATATAAGGAAGCGACGGCCGGAGAGGCTCCGAATGCAGCAAGAAAGACAGAGAAAATAATGTTTTTCCACATTATCGGCTGAGCGGGCGAGCGGATGGAAGGAACGAGAAAGAGACCAGAAAGAGAAAGCTGCACGATGACCAAGTGCACGATCGTTAGGGGCGCTTAAATAGGAGAGTCACGAGTCGAGTGAATGTCATACCCCAAGTGACCGTGACATTTGTCACCTCCATCCCGATTCTCTTCCTCGTACTTGCCTCGTACGCGACTGTTTCCGTCCTCAAACTATGTTACACCTCCAGAAAATTACTCAAAGAGTGAGTATATTGTATTGACTGAGCTCCGAGTGTCTCTGACGAGACTCAGAACGCCCCGCGCGCTGTGCGGCGGATGCGCCAGAATGGGGGTGTACAGGCGGCGGCTCTACAAGCTTACAGAGGATACGCAAGCTCGTCGGATCCATACGATGTTGTCGTAATTGGCGGAGGTCAGCTCTTCAATTTTTGCCTGTGACGGTCTACGCTCTCGTGTTCTGAGTCGATTTTCTAGGTCCGGGTGGTTACGTTGCAGCCATCAAGGCCGCACAACTCGGTCTCAAGGTAACGCTCAACCGTCTTTCAGAGTTACTGCTTAATTAACTTGTGTACCAGACAGCGTGCATAGAAAAACGCGGTTCGCTTGGTGGAACATGTCTCAACGTCGGCTGCATCCCGTCAAAAGCCATGCTGAACAATTCTCATATATACCACCAAACTCAACACGATCTCAAAAAGCGCGGGATTGATGGTAAGCCATGGTCTTCAGAATATCTGTATATCTTACCAATGTGCTATGATTAGTCGAGGGTGTCAAGCTCAACCTCCCGACCATGCTAAAAGCCAAACACGACGCCGTCACAGGCTTGACGAAAGGCATCGAGTACCTCTTCAAGTCCAACAAGGTCGACTACATCAAGGGGACCGGTTCGTTTGTCTCACCCACGCAAATCTCCGTTCAACTGCTCGACGGCGGCGAAACCCAAGTGGACACGAAAAACGTCATCATTGCCACCGGATCGGAAGTTGCACCATTCCCGGGAGGCTCCATTGAAATTGACGAGAAGAAAATCGTCAGTTCAACGGGTGCTCTGGACCTGCAGGAAGTTCCCAAGAAAATGGTTGTGATTGGTGGTGGTGTCATTGGGCTTGAACTTGGCAGCGTATGGAGTCGGTTAGGTGCGGAGGTCACCGTCGTCGAGTTTTTGGGCGGTATCGGAGGAGCCGGTATTGATGAGGAGGTTGCGTGAGTGGTTTGTCATTCGGCGTCTTTCTGGAACATCTTTATTCAGGCCACTATAGGAAGAACTTCCAGAAGATCCTCTCAAAACAGGGCATCAAGTTCAAGCTCAACACGAAGGTCCTTTCGGCTGAGAAAGATGGTGACAACATCGTCGTCAAGACTGAGTCGGCGAAGGATGGCAAGCAGGAAACTGTGGACGCTGATGTCGTTCTTGTCTCCGTTGGCCGTCGCCCTTATACTGAAGGTCTCAACCTTGCTGCTGCCGGCGTTGAACTCGACAACAAGGGCCGTATCATCATCGACTCCCAGTTCACTACATCGGCTCCCAACATCAAATGTATCGGTGACGTCACTTTCGGTCCTATGCTTGCCCACAAGGCAGAGGAAGAAGGTATCGCTGCCGTCGAATACATCAAGCACTCTCACGGCCATGTCAACTACGCCGCCATCCCATCGGTTGTGTACACACATCCTGAGGTTGCTTGGGTTGGCAAGACTGAGCAGGAGCTCAAGGCCGAGGGTGTCAAGTATGTCATTGGAAAGTTCCCCTTCACGGCCAACTCGAGGGCGAAGACCAATGTGGATATGGAAGGGTTCGTGAAGATGATCACTGAGAAGGAGACGGACCGCATTTTGGGCGTTCACATCATCGGTAAGTCGCTATGGTGAACCTTGAAGCGTGTCATGAACTTATTGTGATTGTTATGTAGGCCCTAACGCTGGTGAAATGATCTCCGAGGCCGTCCTTGCTATTGAGTATGGTGCCAGCTCGGAAGATATCGCTCGCACTACCCATGCCCACGTACGTCATGTCATGGCTTTCGTCTATGTTGATGGTTCCACTCACACCATACTCTAGCCAACGCTCAGCGAAGCCTTCAAAGAAGCCGCCATGGCTGCCTCTTCAAAGCCTATACACATGTAATTACTTCGGAATACTAATGAACTACTTACTTCTACATTATACGACATTCGGCTACTTGCTTATGTGTCATCTACGATGAATGGCCACTTGTTTTCGTGTTTTCTTATACGTTGGAATTAGACACCACTTTTTTTAGATGTATGGTTCAGAGCATGGATCCGCGATGGTATTGCGTAAACAATACGATTGAAAAGGTCACAGAGAATCCAGGAAGTAAGAAGCTAGCGGTGATAATCCAAATCCATTTACACAGTTGAAAAGGAAAGTCAAAGTCCATACTTGGAGGATCGATGATCATCTCAATCCTTCATCCAAGTTCGTTGTAAACCGACCTTGGTCATAGCCTTCTCGACTACCCGGGGCCCCTCCGTTGCCTCTGCCCAGGTTTCCAAAGTCAGTACGGGGGCTATTCGTCTCATTGGGCCCGCCCGGACTGCCGACATAGGCACTAATGTAATCGTACTGATCATCTTCACCCTCCACTGGGAGTTGCGAGTGTTGCAGTTGTGAATGCGAGTACGGAACGCCTGTACCCGCACTGACAGACCCCGACGCGTTTCTCGGGCCACCGATTCCAGATGATACGGGGCTAGCTGCACGATCCCCGCCGAATCCAGGCTGAGGGCTAGATCCAGGCAGTCGTTTCTTCAGCACCAACGGGCTAGTGTCGACAAACCCAGTACCTCCAGAAATGGTGTTACTGCCAATCCCTCCGGCGAACGGAGGACTGTTCAACGTATCACCACTCATTTTTCGAGGCGGCGGACGACGGAATGCAGCGGCACTGATGGTCTTGGTCCCGGGGACGGGAGAAGGAAGTGGCGAGCCCCCTGCGCTCACCGATCCTGATGCAGATCGTGACCCAAGACGAGGAGTATGGTATTCTGGGGGTGTCCGATATGCGGGCGATGCGGTTCGTTGGCTGAGGTCGTCGCGGGAGTCATTGCCTCCTTCAAAATGATGACCTGGAATCCCGAGTCCTTCGTTCGGAACCGGTGGAAGCTCAATTTTGGGTGATGAAACCACAGGATTGGCACCGATAGACGCTGAGATAGGTGAAGCATGACTAGGAGAAAACGAGGAAGTCATAGGTGTGGCTGGCTGGACGTTTATCGTATTGACATCGATGGTGGGCCGTCGAGATGGAATCCCAGGTGATACAGAGCGATCGCGTCCTGCGAAAGCCGGGTTAGGAGGAAGTAGCGGTGAAGCAGACAGGTCCCGTTCTAAACTACCAGGTGGTGCAGTTTCATAGGGTGATGAACTTGTTAAATTGAAGGAAGCAGGAGAGCTTCGACCAGGGGGAGAAGTTGGACCACCAAGGCCACCCTCATTCACCGAAGGTGGTTTGAATGTGAGAGAATCGAACTCGCGGCTAACTTCTCGAGCAGCTGCCGCATTGAGTTCTCTTTCCGCCTCCACAGGATCGGCAGGTGGGCTTGGAGCCCGCTCAGTGATCGAAGCGACAGGATACTGATATGCTGGAGGGGGAGGTTCATGTGGCGACTTGGGTGATGAAGGCCCAGTGGTCTTATCAACGGAAGTCCTTGGGCGCCCGTCTGTCGAGCTTGAAGTTGAAATGGAAAGCGATGAGGCTTGTTCTGTCGGCGAGGTGTACACATTTGGTAGAGAGGGAGTTTGTTGCTGCTGGAAACGCTTTTGCATCTCCTCATCTACATCACTGACAGCGCCGAACCTGACATGCTTATTGTCCATCCCGTGTTCATCTACTGTCGTCCCATAGTCGCTGCGATCGTAAGCCAACCCAACGCTACTTTCGGAAACCATGCTGGCTCGTTTGTCGGTGTTATTGTTATAGAGTTCCTGCTCCGCATTCCAAGGGTTGAGCATGCCTTCATTAGAAGGTTGCTCGTTCACGATCGGCTGGGATGTACCCATCTTGGACTTGACTGGGAATGTAGCGAAGCGACCTCCGCTGGGGCCGGAGCCTGTAGGTCCCCCCATGCCGACGCCAAAGTCATCAACACTTGCGGTGCGTTGGGACCCAGCATTGACCGTATCGTTCGAGATTGTCGAACTTGTTGTACTAAAGTCTGAAACGTCGATGAAATGACCCGAACCCAAACCATGGTCTGGCTGTGAGAGGAACGAAGAACCAAGCGATGGACTGCTGACGGGGTAACTCGGCTGCGGCGCGGGCATTGGATAAGAGAATGGAGGTTGTGTATTCGGTCCGTAACTGTGAGGTGTCATGGGAGGGGTGTCATTGGCAAGATTTTGCCGTGTATCCATATGACTAGGGGACATCGTGGACATGTGCGGGCTATGGGGTCCGTCATCCTGCTGCTGGGGAACATATCTGAGTTCAAGTTCATCGCCATTGTAGACCAGTGGTAACGGCGGGAGCTGTGTTGCTTGGTTGATCGACTGCGTGTCCTGTGCGATGGAGGGTCGCGTGAAGTTGGATCCCGGGGCGCCGACACCTTCAATACCACGCCGAGCTTCCGCTACGAGCATTTGGGTGCGCTGATGACCATGGTATGGCACACGAGTCATGCCAGGCTGTGAGTAAGACTCAGGAATTTCCTATGGGATCTATTAGAGAAGGACGGCAGAAACAATGGAGGATAACTTGCCGCGATGATGGATCTGCCATACTCTGCAGCGATCTGTCTACTTGTTTGGCGAGTTCGTGCAGATACCGCTGAATGGACTTACAATGCCTTTCTCACATAACTCACCCAACCCAGTCCACTTCACGTTCATCCACATCTTCACAGAACGTCTCTTTTCATCCCATAGCCGACTCTCGCCCTCCAAGATCTCCCCTTCCACGATGCGGATGTCTTCCCGGAGGCGGTTCAGAATATCAGTCTGTGCTTGCAGGCTCTTGTGTTCCGGACTCATCTTGCTGAGTTTCCGTTCCGCAGCATCAGCCTTTGCGTGTAAGGACTTGCGCCGGCGCTTTTGCTCTTCCAGAGTCTCTTCGGATGTTCGTATCGTTTTCATAGAAGCGCGTATGACGTTATGTGCGGACGCATAGGTTGCGAGCGCATCAGAAAAGGCACTGAGCAAAAAGGTACACGAAGTCAATGTGTCCTAAATTTCTAGATTAGTGTGCAATTCAAATGAAGATAGAGCAATGTGTTCACCCCAAGATCCTCTCCCTCGCCTGCACCCCAAGTCCGCAGTGCGTCGGCGGATTTACCAAATTCAGTGCTCATGTGTTGTATCCTATGTCCTCTAGTCACATTTCCGCACAGCAAACAAGATGCCTGAGCTCACGATGTCATACAATTTTTCTCAAAGTTAATGAGATCCTGCAACGGTCGAAGTTCCTTGTTACCGCCCAAGGACGGTAATGTCGAATTATGGGCGATCTTTGTCGCCGCTGAGCGAAACATTACTCGTTTGTTTATCTGGCTATTGATGAAGACAGGCTGAAGAGGTGGTGGTTTTGTTCGAACTGTGACGGTGTCCAGCCCCGACGATGCTGTGGACAGTTATTACGTCACCATGTAGCCCCTGACAGCCCTGAATTTGGAAATGCACATTCAATGCACATTGCAGAGTTTCTCAGTCTGAGAAACGACATTGCCCAACTTGCGTCGGTCGGTTTCTGGCGGGTTTCGACACTTAACTGCAGTGTCATCAAACAGAGACTCACACCGTGGGTTCCTTGACGACTAAAATCAGCTCCAGTAAACCATGTAATACGCACGTAAAGATGTTCGCTGAGCGCAAGGAAATGCAAAGGAAATGAGATCAGGTCGAGCTAACAGGGGTGTGTACACAGGGGGGAAAATGACAGAAAGGTTCAACGTCATGTCTGGAAGAAACTAACATTCCTGGTAACGTCAACCCACTTATCAAGCACATCGAGGACCTCAGAGGTCTTTGACCGTAGTTCCCGCTCTGCATCGTCTCCAAGAACTAACAGGGAAGGCAAATCACCCTCCCCTCGTCCATTATTCCTCGCCACACCTTCTCCCCTTACGATCTCTACTAGGGCCTCCATAGCCCTATCAGGATCGCCCTTCTCCGTCCCAGAGACGGAAGCAAATCGGGTTTTATTCGCCTTCCGAATGTCATCATAGTCTGGAATGGGGTTACCCGTGAAGTAATCTTGCCCATAGATTCCTTCGGTCTTGAAAGCTCCCGGGGCGACTAACATGACACGGATATTATATGGAGCGACTTCCGTGGCCAGGATATCTGAGATTACTGCAGATGTGCCAATGTTAGGTTTAATGGAAAATTTGACAAAGATCGCAAGTCTGTACCATGTACGGCCGCTTTCGAAGCCGAGTAAGGACCCAAGCCCTGGATTATGTGGATCTTCGTCTCGTGCCCTAGCAGTCAGAGAGAGACACTCACAGGCATATCTGTTTTCCATGCTGAGCGACTCCCAATGTTCACAATTGTTCCAGATTTGCGCTTGCGCATATGTGGAAGGGTAGCCGTGGTTACATCCATCAGCCCGAACACATTGGTACTGAACTGCAATTTCAATCGCTCGGATCTAGAGCAATCGAGTGAGCGGTATGTTTGAATGATTGTAAGAGAATCCATACCCTCCCTCTTCTAGCAACCCAGGAAGCCCAAACCCCGCATTGTTAACAAGCACATCGATGTGCCCCCAGATCGACGCGGCTTCATCAATCTTGCGTTTGATAATCTCCTCCCCGGACGTGACATCAAGCTCTAGAAAACTCAATTTACTCTTGAGATCCCTATCGTCCACCTGGAATTTCAAGTTTCGTAGTTTCTCAAGCGACCTTCCAGATGCGATGACTCGATCGCCTCTCGCTAACGCTGACTGGACGAGACGTCGGCCAAAGCCCGATGTTGTACCTACAGATGGTTATTATACGGGCACTTCAGCTTGTCTATGTATAGGCTTACCAGTAATAAGCCATGTAAGAGTTCCTGGCATGATTGCGTACTGGTTGGATGATAGACGTCACTGAACCGTGGCGAGTTGCTCACCGGCAGTTTCGCACATCCGTATATCCGTGCGACTGAGTCAAATGGATTTCCCACTTGAATGACGTCCTAGAGGCTGCGCGCCAGTCGTTAGAACTGTTGACGTTGATGCATTGAGTAAGATCCAGCTAGGGGATCCTGTTTCAGGCCAGCCCCTATCAAGTTGGACAGGATCAGGAGAGCGAATTGCGGGGTGCGTAATCCAAGCGAAAGGAAGTATCATCGTTGACGACAGATGGTGGTGTGTAGCTGGAAGCATCATTATAACTGAGATGAAAGGTCTCTGGCACCGAATGTACTATGAATAGATAGATGTCCAGGTGACCTTTTCTTTACGCGTGAGCCAGAAGATCCCGGACCGCGGAAACTAGGAGAACTACATAGACTATGGATATAAGCGCGACCGTTCGATGGGGTATGTCAAGTAACCTGTCGAAAGCCATGAGAATCCGCCATCTCACGCTCCTCCTTTATCTGACTACTAACGCGAATGCGAGAAAAATCGATCGCAAAAGCATCGTCCAACGCTACAATCCGACCAGAAATGCATCCAGTTCCACCACGCCAATGCAGGTCGGAAACGGCAACTTTGCTTTTGGTGCGGACGTAACTGGTCTCCAGACGTTCAAGCCATTCGCCATTATGTCGTCATGGGGATGGAAGAACGATAGCTTACCTCTAGGGAAAACCATGAGGGATGCTGAGAATTACCGAGGGACAAGTTGGGATAACCACGGGAGACCAGTTCAGTATGACTTCAACGGCGGAGACCCAGCCATCGAGCAATGGTTGATATCCAATCCGAATCGAGTCAACTTGGGTCGTTTTGGTTTGATCTTTCGAAACCGCGACGGGAGCGTGGTGGAGGTTACGGAGAGTGACTTGGTAAACACGGCGCAGAAGGTGGATATGTGGACTGGGACGATGTCGAGCGGCTTCGAGTGGGAAGGAAGGCGGATCACCGTTACCACGGTATCTCATCAACAAGAGGATTGTATAGGGATATCCATCGAGTCCGACCTCCTCAAGTCAGGTCAACTAGGGGTCTTCATTGACTTTCCGTGGAATGACGGGAAAGCCAAATTTAGTGCGCCATTTGTAGGCCGATGGGACCTGCCGGGGAACCACTCCACAGAGCTCCTGCATGGAACTGGCCATAGTCGCATCGCAGCCGAGATAACGCATACGATGGACTCAACGACGTTCCTCACAACCCTTGGTGGCGATCAGTTCTCCGTAACAAGGGACTCGGAGGTCGCTCACCGATACACCCTTACGCCATCTACGAAGCGATCGAAGACATTCTCATTTGTCATCGGGTTTGGCTTGTCAAGGCGCAGAGTATTGCCGTCGTATAACGATATCCGCGGTTCCTCTAAGAGCGCCTGGGAAGACTACTGGTTGAAGAGTGGATTTGTGGATATTGTCACCGGGTCGACTGATCAACGAGCGGAAGAACTTCAGAGGAGAGTTATCCTCTCTAGATACTTGATGCGCGTAAACGAAGCTGGCGACACGCCACCACAAGAAGTACGTGACTCGAGATTCCCTTCGAGATTTGCTGCATCCCTGATGTTGATCTTCCATCGGAAAGTCAGGGCTGGTGAACAACGGATGGGTGAGGACAACCAACTTCTGCTACGAATGCAACATAACACACCTTAGTATGGGAAATTCCATATGGAAATGTTCTTCTGGCATTCAGCCCACTGGGCCTTATGGAATAATTGGGATCTCCTCCATCGATCGTCAAGAGTTTACGCCAGATTTCTCCGGAGTTCGATAGCCAGGGCGCAAGTCCAACAACACTGGGATGCCGGCGCACGCTGGCCAAAGATGACAGATCCCTCCGGTCGATCAGCACCAGGAGAAATCAACAACTTGCTAATATGGGAACAACCCCATCCTCTCGTCTTTGCTGAATACGAGTATCGAGCGTTTCCAACACGGGGAACTTTAGAGAAATGGGTAGATGTCGTGAGAGCTACAGCTGACTGGATGGCCGATTTCGCGTTCTTCAACGAGACCACGGCAAGGTTTGATCTCGGACCACCGATGTACGTGGTGAGTGAAGACACGAACCCAAATGCGACACGAAACGCCGCATTTGAGCTTGCGTATTGGGATCTTGGGTTGACGATTGCGAGGACTTGGTTAGAGAGAATGGATGAGGAGGTTCCTAGTACGTGGGACCGCGTCAAGGCTAATCTCGCGGCTTTACCAGTGAATGACGGGACGTACTCTGTGTATGAAGGAATCGAGCCAGCCTTCTGGGATGATCCAGCCTTTACGAACGACCACCCGGCACTGGTAGGCCTTTATGGATGGCTTCCCAAAACAGTCGGCGTTGATATAGGCATTGCTGAGGCCACCACAGAAAAGGCATGGTCACATTGGAACATTTCCAATTGCTGGGGGTGAGTCATTCGAATGTCTGTATAAGTCAGTGGATGACAGTAGTTAGATGGGACTTTCCAATGTTAGCCATGTCGGCGGCAAGGATCGGCCAACCAGAAAAGGCAGTGGAATGGCTTCTTCATCCTTTATTCCAGTTTGACGACGTCGGCATGCCAATTGGTGGGGTGAGGGTACCAACGCCCTACTTCCCCGGTGCTGGATCTCTCCTTTTTGCTATAGCCTTCATGGCGAGAGGTTGGGAAGGCAGCCACGATGACGCACCAGGATTTCCCAGAGACGGGTGGCGCGTTAGTGTTGAAGGAATCGACTCAGCCCTATGACTTGAGGGGTGATTATTCCGGATGAGAGTGGAATTGAAACCGACTGTATTTAATGGAACTGACAGGAAAGCCCTTGCTATATACGGATCTTGTTGGGCGAAAGAAAGTTCGTGAGCAACACAAAGAGAGACCAATGCTCATCATTCATCATTCATTGTTCGTGGGTATTGGGTTCATCAAGTCGTAAATGTAGGAGCAAGGTGTTCAATTACAGTTGAAGTAATTTCCGGGGATGACTGCGGCGCAACCGGATGTATCTGCCAGAAGGGTTGGGGCACATTGATATATCTGGCGTTTGAGCACATACCTTTGTTGAGCGGACAGTCATGAGTGTCGTCACAGCACTTAATACAAGCCCTGAAGCCCGCTGGCTCAATGAGCTCAACGTAGTGCTTGTACCTAGGCACGTATCCTATTAGCGCGTGCATGATTATTTGCTTTCATCAACTCACCCACGACATTGGCTTCCTCGGGGATTTCCCAAGCCACCGACGCCACCACTAGAATCGTACTGGCCGCCAGCATCACGGGGGTTCAACCGATCGAGAGTCGAAGGGTTGATACATCCAGTGAGCTGAACGTATCTACCACCTTTCGGACCATGCCCAACCTTGTAGGAAACCTGACGCCAGAAGTTGGGTGACAGGGTGCCTTGCTTTGGGTCAGAGTGTCCTGCCGACGAGCAGTAGGTCTGCATCCCTCCAGGATGTTCACTATCTCCAATGTTCGCGTGTCGGTCACTGGCCGGGAAACGTCAGAGCTTGAAGAATGGTACCACGCATTTGAGACGCCCACCGTGGTACGATCATACTAGTCACGTTCATCAATGAGTTGAGTGAAAGTCTGCAGGAAAACGCGAAAGCTCACCAAAAGTTCGTCGTACTGGTAATCTGAACGATATTGTCTGGACTCGGGGCACTAGTCGTAAAGTTGGCTGGGAAAGCAACAACTGTGATGGAGAGTAATGAAGCCAGGAGGATCCAAATCATGGCGAATGTGTAAATTGAGTAGATGAAGAGACACTGGATACACAAACGACCATGGCGAGGCCCTCTTTATACGAGGTTCTGAGCTGAGGTCCAACACCGGGGCGTAGGATGCCCGCATCATACGGCGCACTCGGGCCAACTGCGTGTTTGCGGCTTCAATGTTGCGACTTCTATCTGGCATGTGTTCCTCCTGGAATGGTGGAGCCCGATGGACTCGCGATGGCAGGTGGTACCAAGCACCAAGGCAGCCTGAAGTGATTTACCTTTCGTTGACGTTAGGCTTTTCGAGAAGCCCGAAAGCATCGCGAGCGAGTAAGAGCACACATCGGACCTAAGGCCTAAGGCCTGAACCAAGTCACTCTGTACGCGAAAAAAAAAATTGAGTCAGGGGGATACATTCGAGATCTGGAGAGTAAAAGTAACCGTAGCATTAACCCAAGATAGCAAAAACAAGCCGATACGACGCCCCTTTGTAAACCCTTTCAACATTGTAAATCATCAACCAAACGTGTATGCGATGGAGAACGTCGATGTGACTGGCTGACGGCCGGGCCCATCGAAAGGTGTGCTATGAGCATCGCTCTGCATTGTACACCGTCCAACCCTTGCTCTGCAGATAACTGTCCATGGCTGTGAACGCGCATCTCCTCAGCTCCCTCTCCAGAAGCCACACATCGTCGCAATTTATGACGCCGCAATCGTGAAGAACGGCTATCGCATCGAGAAACCACGTTCGGGAGCTGAACTCTGCACCGTGGCGGTCGATCACCCTGCCATCGTCGATTTTCGGCGGGATTTCAACGGTCCTGAACATCGATAGCAACCCATCCGACCCCACCACCCCCTCGTATTCCCCCAAATTCTCCAGATCGCCCAGTCGGACCATCGCAACTGTCAGCGGCGACGCCACGATGTCCTTGGTGACCGCTTCAAATGCCCAGCGGTTGGGATTCTTGTTGTCGTTGATAACGTGGAAAACGGTGCCACCAGAGCCTACTGGCGTTTTCGAAGGATCTGGCACGAAGAAGGCCCAATTCCACGATGCAAGGTCGCCTCGATATGTCAACAGCGCGTAAAGACGTCCTGTCTCCAGGCTGCTCCCTGGTTGCAAAGTCGAGCGCGTTGGCGAGGAGCCTTCGTTATTGTCGGTTGCTGATTCTGGGCCAAGCATCGGTCGAGGTCTGATATGAGTCCGTAGCGCCGCAAGTCGTTGATCCAATGTCAAATGCCGTAACTTGTCGCAAGCCTTTATCCGAGTGTCTGAAGGAGGTGATCCCGAGAATTATTGCGATGGCTGGTGGTGACGAATGTGGTTAAAGTTCCGGAAGCTTCGTGATGGCCCCACCCGGTTACCCCTGTGCCCATCGCCTCCGCTGGAAAACATAGGCGTTCAAAGCGAGGACATGAATCATCGGCGAAAAGCAAGACAAAGAAAAGAAAAAGAAAGGCAAAGGGAAGAAAATACCAAAATGGGCAGAATTTGCGTCACGGTCCCCATTTTGATCCCAAGACCCCATAATCATCGACGCCTCTCACACCGAGAACGAGGATGTTCCGCTCGCAAGTTTCAGTTCAGGAAAAGTTGAGTTGAGTAGAGTAATAGTTTCGGAGCGTAGACAAAAGACCATGGAGGCCTGTTGGAGGCCTGGTCCACCATGGAAGAAGGTTCGATCATTCCTCCTATCTGACTAATCAGGAGGCACCGAAGTCTCCGGATGCGTCATCGTAAGTCAGTGTCCATTCGCTTCGTATTTCGTGAAACCTATACTCTGTACCCGGTGGAGAACTTGAGTGCCTTTTCTCCCAAATAACTCTACACTTAGGGCCGCTCAATTTGTGTCCAGGGCCAGAGATCATCAACTTTCAGTGAATCCCCCGGCTCGCCTTGCGTTCTACTCGCTCGACTACTCTGCTGYTTTTTTAGAAATAGGATAGGGTACACCCCGCGGGTTGTCCTACGTCCTGAGGTTTCGAGCTTGAAGCTTGATTTCCCCTCCTAACTTCGGACCTCGCGCCGTGTAAACGAGACGTTGAGCTTGATGCACATGCGGGTTCGGGTCATAAGCTATCCCGAAAGGAGGCGTGCAGGCATCGGTACCCACCAACTCCACAATACTTCTCGTCATGGGTTTCATCATCCTTCCCCTCGCCAGATTTAGCCTGCACCAGGCGATTCATAAACTATCTCCTTACCGAGGTGCTACAAATTATGTTTAAAGGAGCAATCCACGCTCGAAACTCCCCCATTATCACCAGACATATCCCAACTTCGACGCATCTAACAAGACCAATGACGACGCCATCGACCTTCAAGCTTACGGCTGCCATCAAGGATGACCATCAGGAGGTTCGTCGTCGATCGACCCTTTGAGAGGTAGTTTACTGACTCGATTACATTTCACAGATGTATGAATACTATGAAGAATACAAAAAGGCCGCTGGCAACGCCGATGCACAAGCACGGTGGGCCCGACAACTGACCTGGGAGGTAGCTCGGCATGCGGTCGGAGAGGAAATCGTTGTGTACCCTCTCATGGAGAAGCACCTTGGCGAGGAGGGTCTCAAACTCACCAATCAAGACCGTGAAGACCACCTGGTCAGGCATAACCACTTTGACATGGCCAACAGTCGACTCACGAAGCGGGAATTAGGTCGTCAAGAAGTTGCTGTATCAACTCGAGGATCTCCAGCCGGGAACACCTAGCTATGATGATTGCATCGGAAAGGTCATGTCTCACTTACGCGAACATAACGATAGTGAAGAGAAGCATGACTTGCCCAAGCTCGAACCGAAACTTGGAGGGGAAGGCAGTTCTACCGCCGCCGCTTCGTTCACTCGGACAAAGCAGTTCGCTCCTACTCGGTGAGTATAATATGACGAATTATAACTCACTGTCTGTTTTTACGCCCTTTCTAGCACCCATCCTGGTGCACCAGATCGTCCACCTTTCGAGACCTTGGTTGGCTTACTCGCAGCCCCTGTGGACAAGTTGAAAGACATGTTCGCCAAATTCCCCACGAAGGAAATGAAGGAGAATGCAGCTGAATCGTAGTATGTATAAAGTAAGAAGGTACATAGAAGATTGTTATTAGCCCAGACCTAAGAAGTAATGGTGCAAGATCGAGCCACTCCTTTTTACGACAGGAGGCGCCCCACGACGTCCACGTGGCAAATGTCAGCTGTCCGACTCGAGGATCTAAGAAGGAACTTTTCAACTTTACACAAAAGTTTCGTGAAGGCAAGCGCGTCAGCGTGGATGCTGCATCAACGACCCTGAAGTTAGTGCTACGTCCTGGCACTTAACGTCCATTCATCGTTTACCAACTCAGCGCCCTCAGAACTTCGCATGTGCCTCTTCCTAGCTAATCGCGTACTATGTCCCACAACATCTCAGCTACAGTCACGATCCAGTACGGCGGAAATAAAGCTGTCAACATCTTGGCTACGAAAAACCATGTAACTGAGGACTTGCTGGACCTCAAGCTTCCGCGTTCCAAAACCGAAAACATTGTCATAACACCACCATCGTCCGTCACGCTCATCTGGGATTCGGTGGCGAAGAATGGAGTCCTTCATAAGCACCTCTTGGCCAGAACTAGCCGCTCGCATCTTGCGTTAATTCGGGAGCAGCTTGACCACCTGGAAATGTGAGTGTTACATGTCGAGTGGATCAAGGGCGCTCACGAAAATCTTTCCAGCGTTGATATAACCATGACAGAAAGGTCTGTTGAGTAATTCGGTACCATGAAAGAGGCTAAATTACTTGAAGCAACGTCGATGCAAGCACACAGGAGCGGTATCATCCTTACACCCGGCCCGTACTCCCTCATGGAAGTCCACCCCGTCTGTCGGAGAGGCTCAGCTCCGATGTCGTAACGTCTCTACCTACGATTAGCCCTAGCTCCCCGGTTAAACAAGAACCATTGGACTACCCTATGTCGTCGTCGACTGCAACGCTACTCGGCCGCCATTCTCTTGACGACCCTAGACCATTCTCAGACGAAATCAACAGTATCACTCGCGACCTTTGGGACGTCCGGAGAGAGCTCTCAGCCAGCCTTGCCAGAGAACACTCGTTACTGCTCCAACTGAAACGTCTCAATGTTTCAGTAGCTGAAGACTTTTGGTCAACTCAGGACTCACATCGTAAGCGATCTTTGTGCAATCGCGTTACGTGATTGATTGATTGGCTTAATCTTTCCCTCAGTCCTACACGGTCGCCTTCGGCTTGCTGAGAGGCAATTTTCTGAGGAACGTCAGAAGCGAATAGAAGCCGAGAACATATTGGAGGATATCGCAAAAGAGCGAGCCGAGCCTTTCATCGTTCCCGCACTGTTGGACGCCTTCGTGGCCATATCAAAGCTTTCGACCGAAGTTGAACCACCCACTTGAACCGTCCGATCCGCAGGTCTCAAGCACCGTGTATTTATATCCTGACATTACATCATCTGTGTCATTGTGAGCTCTCTGTATTTGATAGTATCATTATTTTCTTTGCGCTTGACAATCAACCACGATGCGAATTGATGAATTCAGCTACGACCACATGTTGCACGGGCATGAGCACATTTGATAGCACCAATTTGATCGGTATGGAAAACGCACAAAGTTGCATCGCTGAACGTTTGAAGGTGCGATCAAGGTGGTCCGAGCTGTAGTTGACATACTGAATCCCGAACCTGGCGATAAGAGCTCAGCCACCTGTTTGAATCACGTACGTGAATTTCAGTTGATTTTACCTTGCGCTCTGCCCGCTAGACCATTCAGCATTGTCTAGCATCGCTATGATTCGTAGATATCCCAGACAACCGTGACCATCGGAAGAATGGACGAGTCGTGAAGGAACTCACCCCATGCAAAGGTTCCTGCGATGGGAAGCTTGTCCTCGTGTATGGCCAAGAGAACTTCTCCCAAGTAGGTCATAAAGTAGTCTGTTGAAAATTTATTTGAGGAGGAGGAAACATGTTTGAAGTAACACCTACTGGATCGCGTCACATCCTCGGCTATCTGGAACAATTCTGACCGTTCGTTCTCGAAGGGCTCGACAAAACCAAACTCCGAAATGTACTAGGAGATGTAAGAATAACAAAAGACTGTGGAGTTGATCAGGGCACTTACAATTTTGTTCGTTGGCCATCTCTTCTGGAGCTCCTTGAGGGAATCTCTGAGAAAGCCTGGTGTTGCTTGCAACCAGCCACTCAATGGATCTGGCGACGGCCCTGCCGCCCATCCAGCGTGGGAGTCGAATAGGACAGGTGTGTTGCAACCAGGCCACAAAGGATGCGATACATCTTGGATGCAAGAATCGATGCCTTCAGGGGGGGCCGAGGTCCATTGTGTTCGATATGCATCAATCGCGTAAAAGTCAGCTGTACCTATATGGAGACAATAGACAATGATTATATCGTAAGCCTAGTCGCATGAATGGAACGGACATAATTTGGAGCGACCGCCACCACCAACTTGGCCGGAAACTATTTATAGATACATACTAGTATTGAAGCTGACGTACCTAGGATGTCTTCTTGTTCTTGTTTGGTGAAACGAGGTAGAATGGAAGGCGGTAGTGTGGCTTTCACGAGAGCAGGCCAGTCACCCGTAGTATAGACTGGATCAGAAAATATGCCAATTTGGAAGGCAGCGTGGCGTTCGACGGCCGCATGGTCTTCGGAGGAGTTGGTTCGCCAGGGCATGCCGCTGGGACACCAAAGTCATGAGATTGCACAACGGTCATCGTGAGGGGCGGGTGTACGAACACGTAATCGTCGTTTTTGAACGCAATCTCCCCACTAATGTTCATGCTGCGAAATGCTATGTCAGAGGGATCGATAGATGTTATCGTCAAAGAAAATTTCAGGTAATGATATTGTGCCTTTCACTGCGGCGGCATGGCCTTTGACTATACATATAAATAGTCATGGACAGTATTCTGAGATGGTACGATGTGGATAGTACTCACGAAGATAGTAGGAACAGTGATAAGGCGCAGTTGTTTTATTTACACCATGCGCAAAAGTGGTGTCTAGAATTTGTATGAGCGTGGTGGAGGAAGGAATTGGGCGGTGCCAACCAAATGGGTAGGAAGCAACTTGGCTATACTCGTGGTTCATTGAATGTATACCTGTAAATTTATTCGTCACTCTCCGTTAGTGGATTACTTCGCATGGTGCATCACAATGGTCACCATGTTTTTATCTTTCCATTTAAGGCCTTGAAAACCGTTTTAGCATAGCTGTGCTGATATGAGACTGGGAAGATACACTGGAGAACTATGGAACGCACTGAACAAAGTCATCAACGATTTTCGGAGAGGTAAAACCGCCGTAATACGCCACAAGTGACAGAGGTGTGTCCCAGTGAACTGACAGGACGCGGTGTTGTTGGAGACGACAGAAACAAGAATCGAAACAACTTACATAGGGTGACAACGGGCTCAACGCCGTTTACGAGGTGATAGTCAACGACTAGCCGAATGCATATCGTTGATGAGATCAAAAGTCAAATTTCAACAGCAACCGCGTTACCGTCGGAGTAATGCCTCAAGGCAAGGTCATTCACAGGTGAACCCGAGGTACCAAAAGGAAGTACGCGAGACCAGGACACTCTAAATAGACAAATTGTCACATCGGTCAACTGAAATTAGGCCTGACTTACGAGAAGGAATGGGCGTTGATTCCTAATGCAGAGATCCTAGCAACATCTTCTTTGTAGAGTAGGTAGTGAAGGTCCACGATGTCGGCTTCAGAAATAAACTTAGGGATACGTCGAAAAGAGGAAAAGGCGGAGCTCCTGACCAGTCGACCCATCTATTACCGCTCCAGGCTGCCGGCTAGCCCAATCCCATATAGATGGACCCTTACCATCAAGCTTGATAGCACCCTCAACCTGGTAGGCGGCTGTGGCCACCCCAAATTTGAAGTCGGGAGGGAGCTTGAGTTCCGGGAATATTGAGCGCGGAGCTGGAGCAAACCATTCAGGATAAAGCGGCGGCGGGGAGGAAGGCAATGCGATTGGCGTCGAGGGTAGCACCGTTGTAGTGAAGGGGAGTTGCTCAACGGGACCCACCTAACGTAACGCGAGGCACAGGTTAGAAGGGGATAGAAAGGAGGAGATATCTTCAGAACGTACAATATCCCACAATCGCTCCAGTCCTTTCGCAGAGAAATCGCGAGGCACGGACCCCACTTGAGGGAAATGCGAACCCGTTTGCGGTATGATAGTGGGAATGGCGGTGTGGATTGAGGTGACTACTGGTGGATCAGCCCCTACAGCGGGCATGACCCGTGTCGGTGAAACATCCGGGGAGATGGCTGATGCCGCGAAAGGTAAGAGCACGCTCGGAAATAGCAGATGCGCCTGAAGCAACATAGTGCAATGCGGGGACGATGGCAATGGTTGCAATTTATAGATTTCTATCGAAGTTGTTGGACCTTGCCGAGGCCGAAGGCGTCGCTCAAGAGAGCCCTCATGTATGAGAAGACTTGCCCATTTTCTCTGCTTTTGAGCATCACGAGGCATGGGTTACGGACCAGCCGCGGGCCGATAAGGCTCATGAGTTCGCGAAGGTGACTTTGCTGGGGGGATAAAAGTCAGGTACACGCATAGCATATGATCGAGCAAACTTCGAAGAACTTCAAAGAAGGAGGCACTGTGGGCATGGACTTATATCCCTCCAGCGGATATCGTTAGTATATCAAGGTTATATCCGACTCAAAAATCAGATAAGTTATCCAATGATATTTGAGGGTTATCATGATTATGAATCCCAACAAGGGAGGCGATTATATTGAGAGGATAGGTTCAATATGCGCAGTGAGTTTATGCTGATTATATTGTGATCGAATCGGGCCTGCCAAGATGCAGGGAGGTCAGGGATAGTTTCCGTCTTATTAGGTCTGCTCAATTCTAGAGGACCATGTCCAACGACCAACTGGGCCCTTAGTAGACTAGTACGAGTTTAGAAATCCATTCCCCATTTGTAAGGCGACTGCATCCAAGGCCTAGCGGACGTCGAAGCGGAGTTTGAACTGACTTGTCTCTCGTCGTCGTCTGCTGCTCATCGTGTCGCGCGTTCCCGACGCCAAATCTCCCGTTTCCTGTGTGAAAGAGGATGAGCCAGTAAGTTCTACACGCTATGAAGCAAAGTAGCATGGGTCTCAGAGCGTCTTTCTCCCTAGATATCCGACTTATGGAGATGGTACCCCCAATTGGGTTAATCACCAAGGTCGACGCGACGCGTTTGTGGGCGACGCGCGAATTCAAAGGCCTGTACACCATGTACGTGTTTTTTTGTCTCTTTTTCGGATTTCTGACCGTTGAATCTCGTTGATAGGCTGCTCTCGTGCCTGGAAGGCTCCAAGTTCCATTACAAGGGCGTCTGCCTGACCCGGCTCTGAATCATGTCGCGTTTGATGGAAATGACGGCCTCTACAGGTTTCAAGATGGATTCGACGATCTACCCGATGACTTCAGCTTCCTCGGCGCTCTTGCTGATGCTTCCAATCAGCCTCGTGCTCCCATCGGCGCCCAATATGCGCAAGTCCCACCGCCCACTGCCCATGACACATGGACCACACCACATTCAAGCGGTACCCGCGTCATACCAGCCACTGCTAACCGCCCAACCAGCTGCCCTACCACCTCGCCTCCCATATACCCTGCTCATGCAACCGCCGTCAACCCATATCTCGAGACGACACGAGCCACACCCGCACGGGCCGCACCTGCGCCAAAGACTGTGCCCATCGCCGAGAGTCATTCCGCACCCTCTAGGAAGCGCAGGTCTTTGGTGTCTCTCAGTTCTTCAAAGCGCCATCAACCAGTCAAGGGCTCGACTGCAGGTGGGAACCAGGCGATACCTTTGGAGGCAGCTGGTCAACCGGCCATCGAGGCTGATGGAAGTGGTGACGAGAACGATGAAGGCAACCAGCCGCGGTGAGCTGGATCGATCAAAACGTAAAAACCAACGGACATACTGGTGGGATCGGGCAGGGATGGGGCACACAAAGATGTGTGTAGCTTGTCGCGTGGTCGTTTGATGTGGTTGTTAAGGATTGGTTGATTTTGTGTCGAAACGGCTGGGGCAGAAAAACGAAAAAGGTACGTCTGAATAGTTTCTGTATCATCGAGGACACTTACTAATACTAAGTATTTTGTTATCATCTAGCTCGCAATTACCCCGCACGGTCATTCAGCAACAGCGTTCACTCAAGGCGGCCCGTTAGAATACTGTCGTGTTTCGAGCTAGTTTTTTCGATGGAGCAAAAATGTCAGAGGAGAAGATGTGTGTTCATGGAAGAGTTGGTCACCTGTCTCGGCTGGGACTTGGACCTTGGAGATCTGAATGGAGGATATAGGAAGGATATAGGACAAAGGAACGGTCATCGGATAACGGATAATGGATACGCATGTGAGCTATTCGTCTCTGCTGTTGTAATGTTGGTTGGCCATGGTCGGAAGAGGCTAACATATGTTCGTCTCACAGGATATTCCGTACACACATTAGCAGATGCACACGCTAATACGCGTACGCGACAATCTCCTCGTCGACCTCCACGACGCTTGGATAATGTCTCTGGCTATTACACAACTCCCTTCCCCACCTCCCTCTTCATCTTCTACGACGACGATTGCACCCGTTGATCTCCATCGATGACGTAACCCCGCAACCTACACGCAAATCGAAGACGCCGGATACCACGGCTGGTTTTACACGGATCCAGATGCATTCTCCGCCTACGTCTCAGTCTCCCCTGGCAAAACATCCTCCTTCATCCCCACTACCGCCCTCGTCTTCATCCACCCAACATCCACCAACTCCGAACCCAACCCAACCACCATGAATGGATCAGGAATGATTCTCTCAACAACAACCAACTCACACTCCCCGCATCAGCCATCTCCGAAACCAAATCTCTACGCACCCAACTCGCACAGATCACCACTCAGTCGGAAGAGTTGAGTAAGAAGAAGGATGCTGTCCAGCGGGAGAAGGAGGAGTTACAGCGTAGGGTTGATGAAAAGATGAAACAGGAATGTGAGAGGGAGGGAATAGAGTTAAAGGCCAAGTTGGAAGAAGAATTGAACGCGAGGTTGGAGAAGGAGAGGGAGGAGATGAAAAGCGGGGTGGAGGGTGAGCAGGTGGAGGCGTTAGTTAGGGAGATTAGGGATACCAGTTTCGCGGCCGGGGAGTTCATCGTTGGATGGCGGGGAGGATGGGGATGAAGATATGAAGGGTGGTGATGAAGGTAGCAGAGAGAAATGGGATAAGGTGGTCAATGCAGATGGGGATGTTGTCATCTCCTCCCTTGCTGCTCCAGCCGCCGCTGGTACCGGTGCTGCCAAACCCAAAACCGCTACGCCTATTATGCTCGAGTTCTTTGAAAAGGTTCTGCCAAGTATCCCTGCTTGTCGCGCTAGAGTAGTCATTGGTCTCCGCTCCATGTTGTTCTCGGCTTCGAGTCATGTAATCTATCCACCCTCCGCGTCATCTCCAGTCCTGTATCAAACTGTTTTATTCATCTATTGCATTGCTCGAAGCAACGTCACGTTTAATTTTTTGTCTCAGCACTTCAGATCGTGTCAGCACAACAACCTCGTTGTCAACAAATTAGGTACTCGAGCACGCCAGGAACAGTCTAACAACGGTTTGCGGTTCGATCGCTCCGCTCTTAGACTCCAACGAAGACATACCTCAAATGTAAATGAAAAAAAAAGTTATATCATTCATGCATCATCATCATGGTGGACAGTTTGTGAATGTTATCATGTCCATGGTGTTCGCACCGAATTTATCATTTTTGCTTAAAGTTAAACCTTCCTTGTCTCTGTCTCAAGATAGCGGACACGCACGCAATAGGGACGACCCCCCCNAGTGTAAATCGCGAAAGGAAAGGGATATGAGCCAGAAGGGAGGGGAGGAAAGTCGACGTGGAGGTGGCGACAGTCTGATAAAGGAGAGAGAGGTGGTTGGTGGCGCGATCGAGAGGCAATGTTCATGTCACCGAGGTCTACCGCGACTGCCAAGTTACAGGGAGCGAGGGGATGGCTACGGTGACGGTGACATCTCCGCCAATCAACTCGAGCTGAAGAGGCCTAAGAAGACGGACATTGGAAACCGAACGAGACTTTGGATGGTATCAACACTTACCGAGCGATCAAGGTTCGAACCTCCGTATGGCGAGAGAAAAAGATGGGGCGATGTCCCTAGTGGTTGTTTGCATGTTTGAGAGGTAATGAGCGCGAAGGGTAGGCCTGGAGAACATGGGCAGAGGAGGAGAGCTGGGTTGGAGGAGATCGAGCTGCCGAAAGTAGGATAGTGGCGACGGCGACGGTTCCATCGAGACTGATGATCGAAAGGGGATGGTGTTCATCTGAAAACGGTGACAGTGACATCGTCTGTCGAGACCTGGGGGCGACGGACGATCCAATCAGATTGGGAAACTTTGATGTGTATTTTCTGGAAAGTGGGGATGAGGAGGGGTACAAGGACAGACGTAACATTTAATCGGCGGAGGGTGTTGGTGTCAGTGTGGAGGGGTTACCGGGTAGTTCGAGGATTTGACGACACGTGAGGGTGAAGATGGCGAGACCGATGCGGAGAAGGAATGGTATACCTATCAGTAAATTTGGGCGGTGTGAAGGGAGTATACGAAGTCGTACCTTCGAATAAGAAGACGTCCCAGATGCGTTGAAGGTACGCAGAGGGGAACGAGTTGACGAATACAGATGAGAACCTTAAAAAGACGCCACGAAAATAGTAATGAGAACAAGGACAGAGGGGAGGGACAGCGAAGGCCCACCAGTAATCACAGATTGTCAG
Source organism: Pleurotus djamor (assembly GCA_029747585.1). Classification (NCBI taxonomy): domain Eukaryota; kingdom Fungi; phylum Basidiomycota; class Agaricomycetes; order Agaricales; family Pleurotaceae; genus Pleurotus; species Pleurotus djamor. The sequence continues at coordinate 28,345 of JAPEVF010000298.1, read as the reverse complement.
GACGTTGACCCCCATCGCCGTAAATACCTTCTTCGCCACCGTAGGATCATTGTTCTCCAGGGCCTCGGCGAAGAGCATCGCGTCCACCTCCTTCTGCGTCGTTGTCATCGCAGAGAAGTAGGGCCGAAGGTAAGAATCCATTAGCGAAACGAAGACCCAGAAACCGTCTTGCTCGGGTGCGTGCGAGAGGAGATTACGCGCGATGTGAGTAAGACCTAGCATCAAATATCAAAGGCATGAGAACAAAGACCATTGCGAGCAAGAAGAAAAGACCAACTCACCACGACTGTACTTGACATCTGCATGACCATCACCATGCTCTCCTGCGTGCTAACCTCCACACCCGACTCCCTCACATCCTTCTCAATCTCCTCGACCTCCCCATTCTTTCCGCCGATCCACCCTTTACCACCCTCCACGATCCTTTCGTATGCTCCCCGTGCCTTTCCCCTCAACATCCATGATATGTCCCCATACCATGTATCGTACACTCGAAGGGACTTCTCCTTCCATCAAGAGCCGTTTGACTTTCTTGTTCTTGCGCGCTTGGGAGGAGGGAACGGCAGAGATGAGAGTAAGCCATTTGAGTTCGCGCTGGCGGTGAGACTCGATTGTGGAAGCGGACTCGAAAGTCTGAGGAGCTGAGGACAGCTTGGAAGGTGTCATCGTGGATGCAGGTAGTTGTGACGAAGGAGGCGGTGGTGGCGTATGTGGTAGACGAAAATCCCCAACACTAGGCGAGTGTTGACCTGACGAGGTATACGACATCGCTGGGCTATCAGCTCGCAGCAATCCCCCACCACCAGCACCTCCATCAACGGACATCCCATCCCTATCCCTCCCAGCAAACGAATCCTCGCTGTTCCTGAAGTGGCTGAAGCTGGGTCGAACCAATTTGAACTCCATACCCCCAACTTGAGCCATCTCGAATTCGGGTTCGCCGTTGATGGAGGAGGAAGCGTCGATCGAGCTAGCCGCAATACTGACAGTATCATCTGGCTGCTTGCTTTGTTTACGACAGAGGTTGGGAAGGGATAACTTTGAACGGAGGGATGATTGACGCGTAACATGAGAAGGTGATTGAGGTGGAGGTTGGGGCGTATTCGGTACGGTGGCAGACGAAAGAGGAAGAGCAACCCGGGAAGAGGATTCCAAAGACGTTCGAGTAGTACTTGTACTCGAACGTCCAATGGAAACGTCCGGGATCGAGTTCTGTCGCAGTGAGACTTGCTCACGATCGCTTTGGGAGTTGGTTCCGTCAAACCAAGATGCTTGCGATGATGCTGAAGGTGAGGTGAGCTCAACCTCCATATCCCTCTCACGTTCTTCCTCTCGTCGCCGAGAAAGGGATGGTGAAACAGCCGTACTGTTGTAACCATGTCATTCTTGAATGGGCTTGCATAGTTCACGGAAATCCGCATCTTCGTCTCTGGAAGAATCGTCGTTATACTTGGGCATGGAGGAATAAGGCGAGGAGGCTGTAGAGCGGCGGCCTTGTTTCACCGGGGTGGAGGTAAGGCTTGGGGAGATCAAAGAACTAGAGTGACGACGAAAGGGTTGCTCCTGTATTGGTGTAAATACCTTCCGCCGTAAAAGAGAAAGAGTACGTACCAACGCGACTTGTAACTTGAGGGCATTGCCTTGGACCTTGAGCTGTTGAGGGTATGGATCGAGGTACTGGAGGACTTCGAGCTTGCCATGGAGGAACCATTCCATGTGTGGAGGGTGGGTTGCGGAGACCGCACCAATCCTGACGCACCCTAGGGAAAGGTTAAACCTACAGAAATTGGACTAATGCAACGACACACCCTCTCCGGTAAGCCTTGAAGGGCTGTCCATGAGCCTCTGATAAACTTGCATCATGTTGACATTATACTCATTTGCACTACCGCTATACGTGCCTACAACATCGAGTTCGAGTAGTTGGGTCGACAACTGAGCAGGTGTCGTGCGCAAATCTTCAAGTAATATCATAACACCCTTCAACAACTATCAGTAGGTTCGAGGGGGGGNAGTTTCAAAAACTCACATGTGCTGCTCCGAGCGCTGGAGGAAGAGAGACAAGCGGCGGAGCGGCAAGATGAACAGCGGGCTGCAATGGCAGGTCGGGAGGGAGGCGGTTGATCTTGAAACCGTTTGCCGGATTGATCAACTCTGCGATGAGGTCCTCCTTCTTCATCCTCAAGTTGAATTTCTTGGATTCAGGCCAGCATTCGAGGCGCTGAGGGAGGATGAGGTGGTACAACTCGCATTGACCGAGGGACTTCAAGTACCTGATCTCATTGGTTAGCCGCATCAACAACGTCCCATTCTTTGAGCGAACCGTAAGTCCTAGGGAACCACTGGACGAAGGGGCATCTTTCTAGACTGTTCGTTGGTCGATATCACTTGCAGGTCAGATGGGAGAGTGAGCTCGAGGGGAGTAAGAAGGAAAGGCGGCGCACTCACAAAGAGAACTGAGACATGGATCAAGCTGCCTTTTGTATGTTACTCTGTGCAGCCCCGGCCCATCCCAGTGTCCCTAGGGTCCATCTCCTTCGAGTCTTTGATGCAGCAAAAGTGTCGATTGAGGTGCGGAATGAGAGCTCGAGTGTGTTGCTGGTAGGGTCGGCGAAATTGCGATGCTGAGCGAAATGGGTGCGCGGGAAATTACAATTTATGTTGTAGAACGTATAAGATATGCCTGAGGATGCGAGAAATCATGAATTGAAGGAATTTTGACGGTGAGGAACGAGCGGGTAGGCCGTTCGCTGGCCCGAACGACGTGGAGAAAGAGAAAAGATATTGATTGTTTCTAAATAAGGACATTGATACCTAGACGCTCGCATCCGAGTTGCCAGAGCGTGACAGATTGCCAAATTTGGGGGCGTGGGAAAGTACCCACTGCCAGTACCCGAAACCCGGGTGACCTCAAGCCGTGCCATACTTTGTTATCCCTGACCTCCCTGCATATCCCTGACCTCCCTGCATCTTGGCAGGCCCGATTCGATCACAATATAATCAGCATAAACTCACTGCGCATATTGAACCTATCCTCTCAATATAATCGCCTCCCTTGTTGGGATTCATAATCATGATAACCCTCAAATATCATTGGATAACTTATCTGATTTTCGAGTCGGATATAACCTTGATACACTAACGATATCCGCTGGAGGGATATAAGTCCATGCCCACAGTGAGGGGTACTGACGCGATATTATAGAAGGTGTATAGTGATCTGGGTTCGTATTTCCCATCACCTTTCACAGGGAATTCTCACCCAATGTCGCAATCAGACCGAAGGTTGTTTGCTAAAGCTTCCTCGACGGAGATCGCGACTTGTAAGCGTGGATTCGCGAAAACAATACTTCCAACCTCGAAAGGTCTTCAAGCGATCATCGTTGTCATAAAAAGCAAACTCTAATTAACGTTAGAGTGTAAGGAAGCAGGCTTCAAGCTTCAAGCTGCACTTGTCATGGGAACTCGACAGTRGACTGYAARATAAGATACTTTAAGCAGAGCTGTAGTAGTAGTCACGCGCGTCATGGTAYGACTSGACAYGTACTTACTSAAATTCCAAAGGCAAATGGAAAAKCATCGGGCGRAGGCGGGCACGAGTCGGGAGCATGAAACTTGGAAACATAGTTTKGGTMGAAGTCAAGTCGAAGTAATNNNGGNANNNGNNGNTATNNNGACCCAGCCCCGCAGYGAACTGAGGAGGTTGGTTCCAGCCAYGATGACGATCGGAGAAAAGCTYAGTCGCGGAGCTACAAAATGCGAGCGCTGTTCACATTCCAGCTCCGACGCAGTTTCGNTTTGCCAGTGCGACGTTCCTAAGTAACATCTCTGACCATGGTGCCATTTTCCCTCTTYCGGTAMGCGTTATGTCAACAAACCGCTGTAGATACGCCGAAYTACTGAGCGGYTCRSCAG
>JAPEVF010000298.1:0-24229 GCA_029747585.1 Pleurotus djamor | reverse complement strand
GNNNNCAATCAGTACTCACTGCTTCSGTCCACCTCTACTTGCACAAGAGAACAACRCACCAGATATGTCAAAAATCAGCATTCCACAAAAATAAATCACCACAGAGGTACGCCTTCGAGTATATAKGCGGTGCTTGCTGARTTCTACCCATCGCTATGGATAGGTGCCTGCCGAACATCCGCGAAGTATTTCCAGGTTAGTTCAACACAACTTCGACGGCTTCCCTTKTTGACTATTCTARAAGAGTACTTCSAGTGCTCTAACACMCAGACCACCACTCCTAGGTACATGAACACCTTCTCGATGCTTCTGTCSAGACCTGACAGTTCTTYAGCGAACTGSTTCCGTCCCCSCAACTAGTGCCGAGTGCTSGAACGCGCGACACGCAAGCATTGAGCGTATTAAACAGTCCGAAGAGTGAAGACTCCACGTAYAGCGTCTTCARAGYCGATCCTGGCACACCATGCCTTGAACCCCTCGTMGCAATGAAAGCTGTCGCTGATGCCTCCGGAAAGCACGTCTGGACAACCATGGATGAGCCTGATGCCTCCCACTGTGGGCCCGACACGAGTGCTTCTCCCCGCAAACATACCTGCATCCRGTGCCGAAAAGCGTTCAGCAGATCAAGCGCACTTCAAACCCATATGAACATGCATTTGCAGCTCAAACGTGAGTCAATGTGGCCCAAGATGACAAGTCCATGATCTGTCGTTGACTTAGAACAGCTCACGTCTGCAATATATGTGGACGAAAATTTAGTGTCCGATCAAACATGCTTCGACATCTTCGTGGACATACCAACCAACTTCGAAGTTCCTTGGAGCAAGTACACCAGAAGCCTGAAACTTGAGGCCTTGAGGCTGGGCTGCAGGTGAAGTAGCGACACGAGGTTTCTACTTATATCTATCTCCTTTGGTTTGACTGAGCACTTTGCAATCTTCGCTGTCGCGGGTAGACACATTTTCCAAACTATCTCCATTTTCCTTTACTTCTTTGTCCTTCGAAAGCGGGATATCCAGTCAAGCATGTCGAATCCGTGAGAGATACTTGGGAATGTCTCAAAATCTGCATGGCTCAATCATGTCGATAGTGACGATGAAGGCTTCGTTGATCTCATAGGACCAACCCCTATCTCCTAGATTCTAAGCGCAGACGCAAGATTAGCCAGCCTTGCGTGTGACAAAAGACATCCACACCTTTCTTCCTTCCCACCACCTCGCTTAGAAGTTAGTTGGTATGCCTTGGGACTCTATCCAATTGAACGACGGTCAGTTTACAGCTCCTGGACACTAGCGCGTTCGTCTGGCACTTGACAAGCCGTGACTCTCGCGCTCCCCAAAAACAGTCTGATTCAATCGGGACATTAGGAACATCAATTCCGAGTATCGCTTTCGGTACTTGGACCCTTGGGAATGGCCAAGGGGTCATTGACCAAGTCGACCAGGCTATCTCGCTTGGTTTCAACCATGTCGGTAAGGTTGCGTTCTCAGCTGAAGTTCCGACTGATGTAAACTGGGAAATAGATACCGCCCAGTCTTACCGCAACGAAGCTGAGGCAGGTCGAGCAATACGCGAAAGTGGCTTATCGCGGAATGAGATCTTCGTGACCACAAAGTACTCCGGCTTGAATGGCTTGGATATTGAGACCTCTATCCAAAACAGTCTGGAAAACGTACGTTTCTGTTGGAGTTCATTGACCCATTTAATCCGTGGTTAACATAGTTGGGCCTCTCCTACGTGGACCTGTACTTAATTCATCACCCCCGGCTGGCAACTCCTGATATAGCCACTGCTTGGGCGAAGATGGAGGCTGTAAAAGAACGCGGTCTAGCAAAGTGCGCACTTACTTGACATTGACAGTTTCATAAGTTCGTCGAACTGAAGCGGACGCAGGAGCATCGGCGTGAGTAACTTTGGCGTAACGGAGCTCACCATACTGTTACAATCAGCAAAGATCAAGCCGGTCGCGAATCAGGTACTCGCCTTCCCATCGAAGCCATGTCGTGGAAGCGATTTCTCATCCTCCTCCTAGATTTTGTGGCACCCCTATGTATATGCCCAACAGGCTCCTATCTTGGAGTTTGCGAAAACTCAAGGTAAGTTTATTGGCTCATGGGTGCGCAGCTCCGTTGCTCATCAATGATAAATCAGGCATAGCTACTGAAGGCTACAGTGTCCTGATGTAAGCCCTATTGTGCCTTGATATACGAATCTTCCGTCGACAGAGCCCACAGTCCCATTACGAGACTCCCTGGTGGCCCTGTCGACAAGCCTCTCGGGGACATTTCTAAGAAACTTGGTGTCTCTGCTGATCAAGTGCTTCTTGCGTGGGCGAAAGCTAAAGGAGTCGTCGTAGTCACGTAAGTCCAGGAACACAAGAACACTGATCTTGCCAACTAATCGCGAACCTGAAGGACGAGTTCGAAGGAATACAGGTTAAAAGGCTATCAAAACGCAGGAGATATCGGTGAGCTCAGTATCGAGGATTCTACAATCTTCAACGCCTAAATGATCGTCTTCTCCACGTAGAACTCTCCGACAAGGACATCCTCGCCATTGATATAGCTGGTGCCAAGGGCGAGAGGAACGCGAAGGTGAAAGCGTTCGTGCGCACCGCTGCGATTTCTGTATTTCTTACCGCAATGGTGATGCGAATGATTGCATACTTCAATGCTCAGTGATACAGTCGTTGTAGGACGGTACAACTCCCCATCGCATTGCCTTACTACCTGACTCTTGGTCTCCTGTTTAAACTCGGCGGGTTCAAATTCTGCCAGTGGTTCCGGTTGGTAAGATTTAAGGCTCAGATATCATTCATTTCTCACATCGAATGAGACCCCAATTCGTCAAGTCCTTTTGTGAGTCCTTCAGACAAAAGTGAGCTGGACTCGATCGAATTTGTGACCCCTAACTTCCAGGGTCCTGAGTCTAAGCTCAGCGCTCATAAACATGCTCAAGTGATACTTCCCGTCCGACCATGGCCAGTAACCACCAAAATCAGCACCCTGACTCGCCATGCCCTCGTACGCGTCGTCTCGGATGACTCGTCTCCCTTACTGATGATAGAAACCACAGGTATGAACTTTCAACCATGCTGTACCAGGAAACGAGTACCACACAAGGATGCGATTTCGACGCGTTCATCTTTCGCTGCCTACACGAAGATTTGTCACTTCAAAGCCTTCAAGATGGAATAGAGAGACTTGAACGCGATGAGGACAAACAAGACTCCGAGCTGATGCGCAAGAGGAAGGAGAGGGATGAATTGCTGGATAAATACCTGGAGCAGTGTCTCGAGGCGGTTCTGCCCATAGCCAACGATCAGAAAATACGACAGCAGCTTGTCGACTAGTGAGTTGCTCGTGATTTGACTGTGGCGAAGAGCTTACAATTACTGTCTAGCTCAAACTCCTTCAGTTCGTGTTTGAAGACGGATCGATACGCACCATACGTCGACTTGTGCAACAATGCCTTGTCAATGCTCACAGTCACCGAGGGTCTCCCTCTTCGCTCGCCCTCGTCTCCGGAACTCCAATACTGTAGCCTTGGCTCCGGCGTATTCAGAACATGGATGGATCGCGATGCCTTCCACACAACGTCCGAGTCGGCTGCGGACCAGGCAGACACGGCTTTGGGATCCATAGATGGCGAAATACGTGATGAAGAGGCCGAGCCCGAGTTTGACTCTTTCTTCGGTGTCGATATTTTCAAGGTCATCAAGGATACCGCCAGCAAAGAGGCTTGTGCCGCACTCAAAGAATCGTTTACAACGTCTAGACGTGTTGATGTGCGACGGAATGGGAACGAAGTAGATGGGACTAAGCAAGCCACTAGAAATACCGCTGACAGTCAAGGATTAGCCTCGGCCACCTGTGAGTCTACCCCGTCGAAACGGAAATATGCTTGCACGAGCACGAAATCCTCCCCGAAGATCAAGAGGCTATGTCTCGGGATCGAAAACGGGGTTGAACAAGACGAGGAAAATTCTGACCAACGGATTATCGAAGGTAGAGTACAGTGTGCTGCGTATGCGCTGGAGATGCTATCTGGGAACCCGGGTGTACTGCATATGATCAATATGCTCCACATCGGTGCGTTTCTAGCTCTGAGTTGTCATTTGCCTCTGCTACGTTCTAATGGTGTTGCAGACGATTGCCTGTTCATATGGTATTTCGACCGGGAGGGAATCGTGAGATCTGACGGTATCAGCTTCATTGGTGATTTTCCCCGTGCACTGGTTCTCCTCGCGCTATTCCAACGCTTCAGGCCGGAAGACTGGGGGCGATGCGCGACTTTCGACTGCCCTCCAGGTATGGTGTCGTTAAACGTGTCGCTCAGTGACCCGATTTTGGAAAACAAATACAATCCACTCGACATCGCCACGCTGGTAATTGGGCACACACAGGGAGACTATGTGTCTTCACCACCCCGATGCTTGGGCGGACGTGCCACCAGAGTGCTCAAATGCGAAGCTATAATGAAAGACGGGTCTGGCTCGGATGAATGTGTCGTAGTCAAGATCTCGCATGCAGAAGTGCATCGTACGCACGAAGGCACAACACTGAATGGTGTGCGTAACATCGCGACGAAACTCGACCCTTCGATGAAGGACCACCTGCCTGAGCTGCTCTGTTACGCGGATGTTGGTGGCACGGATACAGGGCGCATCCGTAGCCTGATGGGAATCCCTGGTTGTGGTTGCCGAATCATGCGCATGGTGGTAATGAAAAGGCTGGAGAAGATCACATCATTGGATGGTGCTTTGTTCCTTCGTGCTTGGTTAGATGCGCTAACGTGTGCGTCGAACCTTCGCCCGAATCGATTACACCTTTCATATTGACGTTCCCCCCACAGGTCATGCTTTTCTTTGGAAGCACGGTGTTGAACATGGGGATCCGAGTCTGCACAACATCATGTGTCACCCCGTCACCCATCGTGGGGTGCTGACAGACTTTGACCTGTCAATCCTGCAATGGGAGGACCGCGTTATTGGTTGCGATCCCATCGGGACTGTACCATTCATGGCCCGCGCACTTCTTAAGGATGAATACTGGAATGGAGGAATCCAACGATGCTATCATCACGAGTTGGAAGCGTTCATCTGGTGCCTGCCGTTTGTGTGTCTTGGTGGATTTGTGGCCGATTCGGAGCGTCACGAAGTGATCACGGAATGGGTGGCAGCAGACCCTACACAGTGTCGCAGGTTGAAATTAGACTTTGCCGCCACCGCTGCTCTCGAGTACGAGAGTCACGTTCCTGTCAGTTTTGCTGCGTGTTATGAGCTTGCCATGCTACTTTGCCGCGTTGCCTCAAACTTCTACACAAGCTCAACGGGACACCCCCTTCTTCGTAAATACAGCAACCTTCCCGACTTCTACAATACGCGGCCGAACACTGTTGCCATGTCCCTTGACTTGTGGACTCGGTTCCTGGCAGTACTTAAGGACGAGGACTGGAAGAAGGACCCGATCTTGAATACCTTCATTTCTCCGTTCATTGGACGCCTTGAGAAGCTTGAGCCTTCTTTTGACGATTTTGCTGAAGCTACAAAGTCCGAGCTCAAAGATCTCTTCTACGCCAACCCCGCTGCAATGGAAACTTCCAAAATCTTCAAATTGAAGGATGGCATGAAGGACCAACAGGTGGGCTGCCGTAAGACCGCGATTGCCTCCAATATCGCTGTCTTTCGTTTTTTTGTCTATGCTCTAATGTCTGTCCTTCCTGTGCATTTTTCTCATGCACAACTCATGCAATGATCCTTAGTTATGCTGTAATATCAGCCAATGTATATGAATTCCAGCAGGATAGATGATTGAATCAATTCACTGCACATAAGAGCTTACGCTCTCAGGTCGAACCTGTCATCCCAAAAGAAAACTGATAGTCTCAAATAGGAGTTCGTGAAATACCCCTATCATGCACCCTGATTCATGTGTGGTCCTGTGTCTGAGGTTTTTACTTGGTGGTCGAAGTACATGTTCAGAGTGTCACAAGCATTAATTGTTTTTAGTAGTAAGTAATGCATAATCATACAACATGTGCAACATATAAAGAGTGGGTCAAAGCAGAAGAAAGTTACGCGAAGATAATAATGATAAGCAACGAACAAGCGATGAAAGCGATAGCGACGAGAGCAATGAATGCAAGATAACAAGAGGAATGGAGAGAGCAGAGATAGGATCAAGAGCGTGATGAGGAGGAAGGTGCCATCAATTCAGGTTGATTCGTGGCGATGGAGAGGGAAGTCAAGAGTATCTCCCAGACGACATCTAACGGTTGCCAAACAGCGGGATCAAAAATTCCCAAAGCACAGACGTTGCGCCATACTCCGTTCGTCCGGAAGATGCTTTGGAGAATGTCGTTCGGAGTGTATGTCTGAGCGACGTGTTGACCAAGCGAGCGGACGGCAGCAAGCTTTTCGTCCATGGAAGATAAGGATTGGGGGCGAAGGGGCTCTGGCACGGCGCATCCTTTCGGGAGGAGTGCACTGAAGAGCTGCATGGGGTTCTTGGTGTAGAGGTAGGTGTTTACGAGAGAGAAGAGCTCTGGCGCGGGGACACCAAGAGGTTTAACGGGAAGTGTGACTTTGGCGCCGCCTGATGAGGTTGGAATAACTTCAACTGAGGAGGGTTCGAGAGGTGGAAGGTTGGCACAGTGCGCCGCGAGCACAACACTATGAACCGGTATGAGCATGGCGCTCTTGGTGATTGCCGGAGGCGCTGGCTGCTCGCCTTGCTTCGTCGGTGGTTGGCGGTAGACAAGCAAAACATGGGTGGGAATATCGGCATTGACGAGGGAGCTGATGTCAACTTCCATTTCTGTAGGGACCGTCGACGTCTTCATTGACGGTACCTTGGCACCAATAATGCCTCGCAGCATCCTAGAGAAAAAACGAACGGTCAAAAAGGTTACTATGTTGATTATAAGGGAATACGCACTCGTTGCGAAGGAATGGTAGTGTGTCCAAAACATATTGGACGCTGCCAACGCCTGGTACGGCGGCCTCAATGGCCTCGGGGGAGACAGCCTTGTATGTCGGGCGTCCCAGACGTCGGGGGATGGATACGGGTACCGTTGACGAGGTAGAAGGCGAGGCTGGCGTCATTTCAACATCTTGGACTGTCACAGACTGCTGTCGTGGCTCCGGTTGGGTTGGCCTCACAACTCGGACTTGGAAGACGGTCTTGGGCCGTAGTTCGCGCTTTGCTACCGGCTCGAACTGAATATTCTGCGAGCCAGACACTCGTCTGCGGCGACGACGAGCAGCTTCGCGAAGACTGGCTGTGACGCGCTGTGTTATTGCGTCTACGGATTTTACTGGCGGTGTGTTTTCCTTGACATGGCGTTTGGAAAAGTTGCGGGCTCCGAGAACCATGGTGAATTCGTTGGTAGTAGAGGCGGGTCGGGGACGAAGGGCGGGAATGGATGAACGGTGTTCGGTGGAGGAGGAGACATTGGTGGGACCCTATATATACATTGCAAGAGGTAAGTTGGGTCGATTGGTCTTTGCTGTGGACAACAATCGCTGCTCTGAAAGAATTGACATATTTGGAAGCTGATGGTGCAGAGGATGCACGTAAATGTGGACCCACAACTCCCAAATAAGGAGATTCTCAACGGCAAAACGTGTGAACCAATCGTGATTGAAACGCACCCGGACTCACAAATCATTCGAGAATGATCATTTACCGTAAAAGGACATTTTCTCCATGATTCTTTGCGATCTTGTTCGGTCAACGCCTTCCAGGTGGTAACCACAATTTACCTGGACACACAAAAGCAGTCCACAGCCTGTTGTTCTAATTGGGTGTCCATTGTTCTGAAGCCTTGATATTGTGGTAAAACGAGCCATAATTCGGTGTTGGTAAAGGAGTAGAAGGGGAAGATGTTTGTGAGTTGAACTTAAGTTGAAGTCAAGTTAACGGCGTTAACGGCGTTAACGGCAGACAAAATCCGGAAGCTTTGCGCTTTGTCATTTGACACTGCTTGGACCCGCGTGCAGCCCGAGCCAGCCTGTTGCCTCCTCTTGCCCATAACTAGAGGTGGATGGTCCTGTTCAATGAAAGATCTATTGTGTATACGTGATAAAACATTGGGTACTTATTTTTACAAAACTTCAGCGTGATTCAAATGTGGGATATGATAGATTAGACCTTCGCCTTGACTTCTTTATTGACGTTGATGATGTCAATGAACTCGGGTTTGAGTGAGGCACCACCAACGAGGAACCCGTCGATATCGGGTTGCAAGGCTGTAGCCAACTGAGTATCGTGAAGGTTCTTGGTAGAAATGGCGAAACTCACACAACTCTTTGCAGTTCGCAGCGTTTACTGAACCACCGTAAATGATACGCGTCTCCTCAGCAACTTTCGGTGAAACGGCCTTGGCTAGATAACTACGAGTCTCAAGGTGGGTCTCTTGTGCTTGAGCCGATGTCGCGACTTTTCCAGTACCGATAGCCCAGACAGGTTCGTATGCGATCACGATCTTGCTGAAAAGTAGCTTGTTACGCCAAGAGGGAAGAGGGATAAGTGACGACGTACGCCCAATCGGCTTCGCTGATCGCTTTGACGACGGCAGAGAGTTGTTCTTCGACTACGGCCGCAGTTTTACCGCTTTCTCGCTCTTCAAGCGTCTCACCAACACAGAGGATCACGCTGAGTCCGGCATCGATAGCAGCCTTGGTCTTCTGGGCAACGAGCTCGGAAGTCTCATGGAAGATTGTACGGCGTTCAGAGTGACCTAAAACGGTGTTTGTAAGACAATAGATTGCTGGGATAGTGAGATCGCTGGTATTTACCGAGGACAACGTATGGGATTCCGGCATCGGCAAGCTGGGTAGCGCTGTGAAGAAATAGTGCATCATTAGATGATCGAATGCTGACAAGGTGAGATGGGTAGTACCACGCACCTGATTTCACCGGTGAAGGCACCACTTGGCTTATAGTAACTGTTCTGAGCAGCTACTTTGATTTCTGGACGGATTATTCCCTGGAAAGGGAGCAGATAAAGAGTTGGCGGTGCGATGACGATTTCTACGAGGCGATCAGAGACATCGCAGTTCGAAGGGGGATTCGAAGAATTCTACCAGTGTTGGTGTCAATATCAGCACCGTTCAAGACCTCGACCAGCTTCTTCTTTTGCTCGATGCTGACAGGGTTCAGCTTGAAGTTTCCACCGACGAAAAATGTGCGAGCCATGGTTGATCTAGGCAAGATAAGGGGCTATTAGTGGCAAGAAGAGTTGGCTGCAGCCTTTATATACCAGCGAGGGGACTTATTAAATCCACCGCTTCGGCTAGGATGGAGGTAAGGAGGAACGAGTCGATGGGTCGGACGGAGGCGGAGACTTGATGATCTTATCTTATCTTATCAGAGACGGAAGCATTTCAGGCACCCACATTGGGCCTTAGCAACATCTTTGAACACGCCGCGTTGTACGACCCTCTTTGCTCATCGTGCGCGATGTCGACGACGAGTATTCCACGACGCGCCTCTCTCGCACCCAAGCAAGAAAATGGCCATTCCAACGGCATCAAAGCCAGCCCAGCGCGCCCACATGCTCGCGTATCAGCCATTTCTATGCATTCACATTCCGGCGTCGCTGCTCACGGCGTGCACCCACCATCAGCGTCTGTATCAGCTATACGACGCGCGACGATGACAGGGTCGTCTACAGTGGGTGCTGGAAAGACGTCTGCGTCAGTGTCGGGAGTACGGTCTGTTTCTTTTCCTTCTCGAATGCAGGATTCGACGAGCAGGCCAACGGAGCTGGGGCCGCCAGCTCTCATTCAATTGAAGAGAAGTACGAGCAGCAGCAGGAAGAACGACTTGGCAAACGCGTCGACCTCGCTTAATGGCGGCAGTCTGCCTCATGCCCCGGCTGGTGACAGTAGTGTTGCTGTTGCAGTCACACCCCCTCGGATGCGCGCATCTTCGTCTCTCAACCCAGCTACCTCTCCTTCTGCGCTCAGAGGTCAGCTTCCGACGACCACGCCTCCGTCAAGCATGCGCAAGAAACATCTTTCTCTCTTCGCGGCTGGTTTGAGTCCAGGTGACAACAATGTTTCCACGACAACTCCACATAGATCCCCTGGCTCGACGCTTTCGCGGACGCGAACGGCGAGCATTCCATTTTCGCTAGAGGCATTTGCAGCCTCGCCATCTAATGCTCGTCAGGCTGCTTCGCCTGCCAAAGGGCTCTCTTCGAATCAAGCAGCTTCGCTCTCGCCAGTTGCCTTGTCAGTTGCTGGCTCGACGCGTCGCAAGGTCACGCCTGTCTTCAAGGTGCCCGATAAACCTGTGAATGGTGAAGCAAACGGAAAGGCACACTCTCCAGAGGACAGTTTCCATACGGATGATTGGGATCGACGAACTGTGGCGCACACAGTCTTTGGGGAGGGAGATGATGCCGACTTTGAAATGGATATGGAACTGACCACTGAAGGCGGAGATGGTGCCGTTGATGAAGAAGTAGGTTCAAATACCTTGTTCAAGCATTTTCTCACAAATTTTTNCTAGTTCGTCGGACACCTGCAATCTCTCGCTACGCTTCATTCGAACCGGATCACAACTTTGAAACGATTACTTGAGCGTGCTCAAGCAAGTGCTGCTGCTCAACTACACGCCCTACAAGCTGAGGTACAAATTCTCCGGAACCAGGGAAGTGAGAAGCACGTTGAACATGGTCAGTACTCCCGAATTTTTGCCGTACTTATTGCCTAACATTCTTGTCGAATTAGATTACTTTAGCATCACGCTTAATGGAAACAACGATGGACGATGTACTTGCGGACGGAGTCGACGAGGAGGGTATTGGTCGGGCTACCGTGACGCTTCTCAAGCAGACCTGGACCAAGACGAGGAGGAGGAGAAATTCTTCTCGAATACGAGCGGTGACCAAGGTCGGCAATTCATACACGCTGTCGCCAGTGCCAGAAGTAGGAAAGCCAAAGGAGATATCGACGAAGCTGAAGTCCGGAAGGCTGTCAGGGCGTTGGGCAGGAAAGGACGAAACAATCTGTACGGGTATCATATCCTCCTCATTGACTGCCAGCTAAGGCAGTTACTTCAGAGCGCATGTGATCCTTGACTCACTACATCCTGGCGACATCCCTTTGCAGATCCTCCTCCTCGAACGATACGCCAAGTCAACGTTTGATATTCTCGGAAGTATGGGTGAAGACATAGCGTTTAGGGTACTGATCTTTCTCGTGGAGGGCGATGGCTTTTCGTTCCCTAGCTCGGAGAGTCCATCGACGAATGCTAGTGGTACTCGCATGCTTGGAAAGGGGGGTGACGAGAGTCGGGAAGGTAGTGTTGGCGGTGAGGCTTCCTCTAAGGAAAAGCCGTACACCGGGCTGGGCTGGGTCGGTGCAGGGGAAGAAGGTGTATGGGGAGGTGGTAAGAGACGTGCGCGAGTGGATATCGGACGCTTGAGAGCTGGTGTAAGACGGCTTCTCTCCCTTGAACCTGTAAGTGATAGTGTCATCCAGATGTCCGGTCTCTGACTAATCACGCGTCTACATAGGTCTCGAAGAAATGGCAAGCCCTTGTTCATCATCCCGCTATCTGGCGATACCTCTGTTTCCGTATATCTGCCGACGATCCAGTTCCTCTCAGCCTTACCCTGAGGGAGAGAGGACGTGGTGATGGCAAGGGTAACCCTAAGGAGGGCTGGTACGATTATAACCCCTTGGATCCCCTATAATGTTATTGACTTTGCGTTTTCAGGGAATCATTGTATAAATCACTCCATCATCGCGAAAGCAACTTCCTTGCTGGTCTCCCGCAGAGTATCAGGTTTCTCAATGGCCACACTGGATTCTGCACTACTTTGCTCTTACGCGGGAAACGGCTTATCAGTGGTTCGTATGATGAGACGATTCGCTTTTGGGATATTGAGACCGGGGAGATGAAGAAATGTATTCAGGTGAAGAAACCGGTCAGCTGCGTCGACTGGCTGCTCGAGGAAGGTAAATTCGTTCGTTGTAGAAGGGATCACAGGTGCTTATCGACCGTTGACAATAGAGGTATTCGTTGTTGGGTTCCACGACGTTGGGCGGGTTCACCTCTATTCATCGCTGACCTACACGCCTCTTCAACAACTTTCGGGACATTTGAACGGTATCCGTGCTGTTGCCCTTTCCTCTAAAACCCTTGTTTCGGCTGGTGCGGATAAGGCTTTGGTATGTTGGGACTGGCGAGCCGGGACGAAGATCGTACGATTTGGTCAGCAGACCACTGTCAACGTCGGTGTGCAACTGGTTGGTGGTACATCTCGAGGAGATGGGGAACGAGTGGTTAGTGTTACGATTGACGGTATCGTTCGAGTCTTCTCTATTGGTGAGTCGGCCTGTGGTGTCATGTCTGACTGGGGGATTTTGACGAGCTCGGTCATGTTTATAGAAAGAAGAGAGATGATCTCTCAATTCAAGCTCAGCGAACTCGGCGCAGGTGATCCTGTATTGAGCTCGAAACTCTGGAATGTCGGTCGAGCGCCTGACAATATGTTGCAATGGTTTGCTGCGAAGGGTTCGCAGATCACGGTCAGTTGACTCTCTGCTAAGTAGTGTTGATGACGCTGACTACTTTTCTTCGGCGCCAGTGCGCGACCAAGGCCATTATCATGCACCTCCAGTGGCAAGAGAAGGACGTGGATGCGGCACCGATGTCCGCTGCTGACCCTTCACTCCTTTCTCCGATAAGTCACACTCCAGGCCGGACGGGGCAAGCTCAACGTGCGCCATCTTCGCTGTCAGTTTCGACGTCCAGATCCAAGTCGAAACCCGGAGAGAAGAATGGCTCTGTAGAAGACCACAATGATATTGAAACACTGAGTATCAGTACTTCAGCACGTCCTCCTCGCTCGAAGACCGTGCCATCTTTGGCAAGGTCGAATTCGTCGGTATCGACTCCCCCTCGGCGTATTTCTCTCAATACCTCAACTTCTATGGTTGGACACTCTCCGGTTGCTCCGAAAGGCCGGTTGAGTCTCAACGTCCCGCCACGTACACCTACCGCACCTCTTCTCAGCCCCACGGCTCTTCGGACGGCTACTCCCCTGTCAGCATCTGTATCGGCAGCGAGGACACCGACTAGGCTTTCTGGAAGGGCTGCTGTGTTAACTGCGCCTCCGAAAATTGTGGGGATCGTTGAGACACCTGACATTGCTGTTGGTGCCGTTGACCCTCGAAAACGGAGAGTGGTGACTGCCACTCGTTTCAGCTCGAGGCTGGGAGCTGATAGAAGGGTAGGCTTTTCGAAAGCTCTGCTTAATTGACTCTCACTTGGTACATAGATTTTCATCACTACGCATCAAGACAAGGAACGTGAGGAACCTTCCGCTGTGAATGGCCACGATGAAGATAGCGGAGGTAGTGATGACGATGAGCCTACGCTTTCGTTCAGGCGTAAGTCTGACGTGGCTATGGAGAATCTGAGGAGTTCTCCTTCTGTCGATTATGACATGGATGTTACGCCTTTGGCTGGTGTTTGGGGAGCCCTCGCTGGCTCGGAGGGAGATCTCCATACTGCTGGACTCAGAGGCACACTCCCCAACAAGTTTGCTGGGCTTGCCATGCCCGAGAAGAATCCGATGTCCATGCAATTGAGTCACGAGGAGGTCGTAGTGGGTTGCGCTGATGGGACGATATAGTAAGTCATACTTTAAAATGTGTCTCTCTGATGAACGTTGACCCCAACTGCTATAGTGTGATGAATTTTATGGGTTATCAATATAGAAGGGATGTGGCAAGAACAGCTGATGACCCTGCGGACGTCGAAGAAAATGATGATGATGAGGGTTCAGACGGTGTTGGTTGCTCTACGATGCTCTCAGACGCATAGATGCGCGTTGCATGCTCATATACATGTCTAGCTATAGTAGCATTCGCAGATCTAGGGGACTTCGATGACGACTACATAGGTTTCTTGGTGCGGCTTGCTTTCTTTCTTTCACCTTATCACGGTCGACATTGCCTGGTTTTACACCAGGTCATTGGCTACCGCAGCGTAGCATTAGCTCCCAAACGCGCTATCTGACCCAGAAACGTCCAACCTTTCAAACGAGGTCGATGATGATGCTTCGCGCATAACGGAGCACATTCGTCATACTTCCATTACTAACAATGTTTCTAAGGCCTTCCTACTCATCTACGTACGCAATATGGAGTGGTTCTATTCCTTCAAAGTGTCCTGGCTTTGAGGGTTATGTGTACCTTCTAGAGACCGTCGTCGGAGGCTCGAGAAGCTCGAAGTCGGTGGGGCCAACAGATACTGGTTCATCCGAACTTAACGACCGAACTAACTCGGGTGGGATCATATCTTCTGCCTTAACGCCAAGAAATTTGACAAGAGATGGTCGATCGGAGGGGTTGACTTTGACAAGGTCGTTGGCGATCGAGGAAAGCCTTTGATCGTTGATCTGAAGATTGGACAGGACGTAGCGAATAAGACGTCCACACGCCCATCTATCGGCCTTGATTGGGCTATGAGTTGTGTGTTGTCCAATCTCGGGAGCCATCCAACCAGAAGTACCGCGCAAGTCCGCAACCTCTTCATTTTCATCGGAAACTTGGATGGCAATGTCGAAATCGATAAGCTTCGTCCGAGTAACTCCATCGAGAACAACGTTGGATGGCTTGATATCCCGATGGGCGATGCGCAAATCAATGTGTAGATAGGAAAGAGCTGCGATAATGTCCCAGCAAATGTATGGGCCACGTTTTACGACTTCATTTGAGGGTAAAGAAAGGTACGCATTGAGTGTATAGGGCAGCTGGGGCAGGACAATCCAGGAGCCAAATGTCTCCACGGGGAGGAGGAATGAATCATAAGAGGCAGCCAGGGATTCGATTGCTCTGAGAATTTGGATTTCATGAGCAGATGTTTTCTTGGCGATGAAGACCTTGCCATGGCATGATTGCTTCTGAACCCGAAATACATGCGGGGTCTGTTTGAGGTTACGGGTGTGAGAATAAACCAAGATGTAACACGCAACGAAAAAAGCATACCGGGCGCATGTAAGGCATCATTTCACCGGTTTCACTGACAATTTCGTCTACCTCGTATCCATGCGCAATCAGATCGTCCGTATTACCGCCCTTTACACCCTTTCCATCTTTTTCGCTCTTTCCCTTCGTGCCAGAGGTAGGAGGGCAGAAATTTGCAAAATTAGCTGGCTGGTGTTGCTTGAAAGAATCAATTGAATTTTTGAGCGCCCGAATATGGCGGCGCGCCTTGACGTCCTGCCCTTCCACCTGACCGAGGATTGAAACCAGGTTGTACAAGTTGAGGACGACTTCAAGGCGGGGGATGACTTCGTTCACATTAAAGCGCTTGTGGGTATAGTAAACACTCTGAAGTCGTTGATGAGTTTCAGGTTAAGTGAAACCTCAAAAAGAAAACCGTACATTCATCTTGTCCTTGTCTTCAAGCTTTTGAAACATGATGTGTCGGTCAACTTTGCCGTCTGCCCTGATATAAAATAATGGTAGAACAAAATCTTTATCCTTCGAGTACATGGGAAGGAAACCGTTGGCAAAGCGAACGACAAAGGACCCCGAAAGAAGGAGACGGATAAGGTCGAAAGGCAAAGAATCCCGGGGCCGAGCCGGCGATGAGTTGGTTTCCACAAAGTGAACAGGAAGCCCTGAGAGCATGAGGGAAAAATCGCTCTTGGGCCTGAAGCTGTAAACTTTGCCATTGGGGGAAACGTCATCTTCGTGTCGCGCAATAACATGGAAGGGCCAGGCGGCGTTGCCACTAAACAAAAGGGTTAACAGGAGCAGAAATAGTCCGAAGATACGCCGATGACGCACAATTGTGGCTCGAGTTGAGTGGTTTCATGTATGACTTGAATCAAATTGCCATTAAAAAGCATGCTGGTCGCGACGTGCTCTTTGAGTGGTAGACCGCCATGATTCCAAATGTTGGACCACGACACCGTCGCCAAACTTACGACGTGAAGCACTTCAACACGACTCGCCGTTCGTTTCTGCTCGATCGGTTCTGAAGCTGCGTTCACATCGATATCCATATTGGAGGAGACACTGGATTGCTGGGGACTTGCTTCAAAGTAGGCGTCGCGGTGGAGACTATCTTGAATACCCTCAGATGCCAAATTTTCATCCTGAAATGGTCCGTTAGTCGTAATTACTCGGTGTGATGGTGGGTAAATGCGTTATAACGTACCGCATGAGCTAGTAGAGGTTTTCGATGTAACTTGGTTTCGAACTCCTTGACGAAAAGAGGCTCGTCGCCATCCGCTTCCTCGACATCACTGAGTTCGAGATCTCGCGGGTGAAACTGTCCAGAGTGAGACACAGTGACGAAAATCGACCCAAAGGCTCTCCGTAAGTCAGATTTGGGCCGTGGGGTTTTGCCTGTTACAACGCCAGATTAAAATTTGGTCGAAGCGAGATATTGCTGAAACGCTTACGACCATAGGCAATGAGGAAGTAAGATAGGGCGCGGTCTGGTTGAGACCCTATATGCGCTGAAAGTAGCTCCTGTGGGTCCGGGGGAGTCAAACGCTGCTTAAGGGCAAAAGGACCGGAGAGAAGCTCTATGAAATGATTGAGCGAATCGCGGTCGATATGGGAGTGATGGATAGGCGGATCGATTTTATAGACTTCGATGGGTTGTTGCTCCAACGAGCTTTCGATTTCCTGTATGAATCCGCCAACCGTCTCGCACGAGTCGGATACAAGATGTACGCGGATGACGCTGGTCATTGGCGAGGGGATCGAAAAGCTCTCTAGACATATGTAGTTTACAGGCCGAAACATGGTGGTGGTGGTGGTCGAGAGTCAAGAGGCAGATGCCTCCTAATCGACCTTATATATGCCTGTTTCGCCCCTGAGGCCCAAGCGCTAAGCGCACTTGATGAGATTTTATCAAGATTTTATCAAAAATTTACCATTTCAATATACGTGTCTTATATGAATACATTATGTCCACCTTATTCGTTGCAAAAAACCACAGCATAGTTTTATGGAAAGCCGGAAGGGCCTGCTCACTGAGCCGAAGGTCCGATCAAAAACGTGGCGTTAACATGGCACAAACAAAGTAATTAATCATTAATTACCTTAATCGGACTTTAAACCCGTTAGTTATCAGACGATTTGTCTATTGACCATGAGAAAAGGCGACTGACCGTGGGAATATTGACTTGTAATAGCAATAATTTACAAAACAACTCGTCGCTGGCACTGGCCGACAAGACTTGACCTTGAGAGTTCACGTCCATTACTTGGACAGTCACGCTTCAAGCTTCGAAGTCGTCACTTATACTTGGCTTCAAGGTCACCCCACATGTATGTCCTGGAGCCCTTCAAAGCTCAAGATGACGAAAGGGGCGATAGGAGAGGATAGGAGAGAATGATAAAAGATGCGCCGTGGGAGATGCAGGTGACAGGTAGGGACGCGAATTGAGGGGTCCCCCTTTCATCACAATTGAGAGCCTCTGATAGAGTGGTCTGGTGCTGTGATTCGTCGTCTTCACACGTCGAGGAGGTATTTGTACAGAGCTTCAAGAAGGAAGAAAATGTATGAAATTCATCAATGTGTAATGGTCATGGGAGTAGAGGACTTATACCTGGGCAGCCCAGCATTGTAGGTATTGAAGCGGCTGATAAGTTTAGGAAGAGGTGAGGAAGACAGCGCAAGGGAATGTGTGTGGGAAGGAGATGCTTTCAAATTGCTCGGAAGGTGATTTTGACCTAGAATAATCAATATCGCAGTTGGCCTCTTGTAAGGAAGGATAAAGATAAATTATCTTCGTATCCTTCAGGAAAGCTTGCTGCGCTTCCTTCCCGCGGATAAATCATGAGGTTCCTACCCTCAGTCCTTGGTATACCGTCTCAAAATTGTTGTAAAAGGCTATTAATACACATACAGGTCTGGGGGGGTGTATGCTGGGGCAGCGTATTGTGCTTGAGGAGGAACTTCGATCTTTGTGATTTTCGGGGTAAATTCTTGTTTCGGTCACAGAATGCTTGCATCCTCCTGTCAGCGACTCGAAACCTTTGGGAACGATGGCTGGGTAGCATAACTCCGGGTTTCAGAACGTTTCTAGCCGCCCCATTGCGTCCCGAGGATTAGGACAAAGATTCTGGGAAGTAAGTCAGTGAGTATTTTGGGAATGAAAACAGGGATTTGCCCGATTGTTCCTCAAGCCTAGGGTCGAAGTGTAGGCAGATGGAGACCTGTAGGTGTGGTGACTCAGTTCTGGGGATGACGGACACATGGGACACAAAGTCAGTGCGTGAACGTCAGAAACAAAAACATCATGACTCACAGGAACCATGAATATTGAGGCTACACAATTCTTCCGATCGGAGGGCCCGATTGAACCGTAACGCGAAGATAATACGGGAATACATACCTGTTCCCTGGTCTAGCTGTTGGTCGTGCTCACGGCGCTGTCAGTCCCTTTCAATGTCGTCGCCGCCAGCGAGGAGCAAGGGTTCCGCACAAAGAGTGCTCAAAACCCACAAGTCGGTACTGAACAATGGACGAACATCAATCATTTGAGATTTACGAAGAAAGAGCCTAGTAATCCACGGAATTGAGGCGACATTGGATTTGTGATCTGTGAATCAAGGACTTGGAAATAAAAGTCAAAATGGGCGCCATGATGCATGAACGACTACTGTTTGAAAAGTTTACAAAGACATCAACACGGAGTACCAGTACCTGAGCCTTGACATCGCTCGATTTGAAAGGGCACCACCCCTATACGCAAACAGCCCACTCCTGCCCTCCGTCGCCATGATTTCTATCTCAAAGAGCTTGGAATACATTTACCAGAGAGATCGAAGCGGTTGGAGCGCCAAATTTGTGAGTTTCGTCCACGGGAAGATTGTGTTATAATTCGCCCCAAAACCGAGCCCCTGTCAGCAGCAGTGATCCTTGATCGCACTTGAATCGGTGCATCCACCAATATGTGGGTTTTCAGTCTTTTTAGACTATTGAGCGCCCATTCCTCCTCAAATATACCTTACTTATGTACATGGTGAGGAGCCTCTTGCACCTCCCCCTGGTAGGTTTCATCTCCGTCTCGACAACTCCTATCTCCTGCTTCCCCTATCGAGATCGTATTCAATGTATGAGACCGACCTCCCGATTTAGGAAGCCTCTGGAGTACCTATACTTTATGGGGTGTTTTGATCCAGCTTGAGACTTTCCTCTGAGAATGGTCAGTCAAAACTCAAGGCTTGTGGCCGTGACGAAAGCTTTCTTGGTGTTGACCTTCGCATTACTACAAATTAAGATGTTCCCACGGTCAGTACTATTTTCTCATAGTCAATAGACAAATCGTCTGATAACTAACGGGTTTAAAGTCCGATTAAGGTAATTAATGATTAATTACTTTGTTTGTGCCATGTTAACGCCACGTTTTTGATCGAACCATTGCTTAACCGAGCAGGCCCTTCCGGCTTTCCATATAGTTTGACCTGGAGACACCGTTCTCGGATGTCCACTCAGCCTTCGGAGTTAGTTTCATCGAACGAACCCGTTTCCCTCGTAAGACCAAAGTCGTGCAGAACCCAGTATGACCGTTGTGAAACCTGATACCAACCTGTGTTGGTTGCTCTACGATGCTCTCAGACGCATAAATGCGCGTTGCATGCCCATACATGTCTAGCTATAGTAGCATTCGCAGATCTAGGCCGGGGGGNACTTCAATGACGACTAGATTAGTTTCTTAGTGCGGCTCCCTTTCTTTCAATTTGGGGTTCTTATCACGGTCAAGGCTACCCGAATACGTTTAGACCTAGACTCCTCGATCTCCCTGAGTGAACACAGATGCTCGGGCTTACCGGGAACTCATTGGGAACGGTCTGTGCATCGATTGGCCTTGCATTTCTCAAAGTGTGATGTGCGGTCCGTGCCTCGGCTCGAGCCTACTTACTCTGCCGCAACCTCCGTTCTGAATAACTGCGATATTGGACATAAACCGAGCCTGCATCTGGAACCGTGGTTTTGCGTCGTTCGTCTCCTGTTCCACTCATATGACCTTGCCCAGGGAGCCGGAGCGGAGCGACGCGAATCTTGTGTCGAATAGGTGGACAAAATGAATTCGATGCATAATGAACTACTCGTATACTATCGGGTTGGCCTTAGAATTGTGTAAGCTAATATTACATGCAACTGAGAATCAGAGGGGTATAAAATGTATAAAATGACTATGGGCAGGGAGTATAGCAAAGTGAGGCGGTAAAAACGAAAGGAAGCGAAATTGGAGGATGCGGTCAATCGCGGTCTTGAGGCAATTTACCATGTCGGTCCATGAGGTTGTCCTTCAATTTGGGGAGTTTCCGCCGCAACACTGGAGGTGTAGTGTCGGAAGAGAATAGCTCCTGGAGCTCAGATGCCATACTCTCGGACACACCGTCAAAAGATGGCTGATGCTTCTCTAGCCGTTTGATAAGCGGTGAAATGGATGCATCCTCCAAGAACGAAGAGCCCTTCCTCCTCCAACACACTTTCCTGAGTATGGCCAAAAAGCGAGTCCACAGATCAAGAGAGAGAGCAACGGGGAGGGGCCACTGTTCGTAGAACTGAGGGAGTTCACCGTCCTGGAGCAATTCTCGGATATGGGTGGGGGACATGGTTGATTTACGGTACAGATCTGGGGCAATGGAGCACAGCAATACAGCAAGTGCATAGCACGCAGCGAAACTGGGAGGAACATGGTTCTCGTGCTTGAGGGCATTCGCGGCGAAGTATGACTTCGACTGGCGGCATTGCGTAGGGTGTGCTGCTACCCAGTCCGTGATCACTTGGTGACGTTTCGAACCGGTCGCAAATCCACCAAGACACATGAACGGAATGCACCATATGAACGCTTCCATCTCGTGATGATAGTATCGGGTGATACGGCCATCCCAGTAGTCATCATCCAGGAGCGCGAGGGCCATGAATGGCACAGTCCCGGTGGGATCGCAACCAATGACGCGGTCCTTCCATTGCAGGATTGACAGGTCAAAGTCTGTCAGCACCCCACGATGAGTGACGGGGTGACACATGATGTTGTGCAGACTCGGATCTCCATGTTCAACACCGTGCTTCCAAAGAAAAGCATGACCTGTGCAAAGGACGTCAATATGAAAGGTGTAATTGATTCAGGCNGGGKTCGACGCACACGTGAGCGCATCTAACCAAGCACGAAGGAACAAAGCACCATCCAACGATGTGATTTTCTCCAGCCTTTTCATCACCACCATACGCATGATCCGAGAGCTACTACCAGAGATTCCCGTCAGGCTTCGGATGCGCCCCGTATCCGTACCACCAACATCCGCGTAGCAGAGCAGCTCAGGCAAGTGGTCCTTCATCGAAGAGTCGAGTTTTGTCGCGATGTTACGCACACCATTCAGTGTTTTGCCTTCGTGCGTACGATGCACTTCTGCATGCGAGATCTTGACTGCGACAGAYTCATCCGAGSGAGAYCCGTCYTTCATTATMGCTTCGCATTTGAGCACTCTGGTGGCACGTCCGCCCAAGCATCGKGGCTGTGRAGAYACAWAGTCTTCCKGTGTGTATCCAATTTYAAGCTTTGCGATATCCAGGGGATTATACTTGTTTTCGAAGATGGGATCGTTGAGCTCTACGGTGAACGACTTGGTATCCGCATTCAGAGGGCAGTCAAAAGTCGCGCATCGCCCCCAGTCTTCCGGCCTGAAGCGTTGGAATAGCGCAAGGAGTACCAGTGCACGGGGGAAATCAGCAATGAAGCTGATACCGTCAGATCTCACAATTCCCTCCCGGTCGAAATACCATATGAACGAACACTCGTCTGCAAGACCGTCAGAACGCAGCGGAAGCAACCGAGAACTAGCAACACACCAATATGGAGCATGTTGATCACATGCTGGACACCCGGATTCCCAGATAGCACCTCCAGCGCATAGGCGGCACATTGCGCTCTGCCATCAATATTTTTCTGGCTGGAACTTTCCACGCGTTGCTCCACTCCGTCCACAGTGCCAAGACATAATTTCTTGCTCTTGGAGTTGTTGTTCTTGGGCGCGTCACGTTTGCGTTTAGACGAAGACGAGGTAGCTACAGGGACAGGAATCGCAGCTGAGGCAGATCCTTGAGTAGAATTCTCGCCGCCGGGGGTGTTCCCCTCGACTTGCTTAATCTCATCGGCTTCGTCCCTCTTCCGTTGTACAGCAACGCGCCTTGTCGTCGTCGTGAACAGCTCTTCAAGCGCGGCACGAGCCTGCTTCCTCGCAGTAGTCTTGTTGATAGCCTTGAACTCTTCAAGGCCAAAGAAAGAGTTGAATTCGGGTCTAGCGCCAGCAGTAGGCATTGCGCCTAGCTGAGGACCCAGAGCTTTTACTACATCGGCGCCTGCCCTTCCTGCATCCGGCTTTCTGTGAATGGGGTCGCTATCCACATGGGTTATGAATACGCTGGGATCGAGGCGACGGTACTGGAGCTCAGGGGATGTGGGCGAGCGAAGGGGTAGAGTTTGCAAGGATTTGAGCATTGACAAGGCGTTGTTGCATAAGTCGACGTATGGAGCGTATCGATCTGTCTCCAAATTCGAGTTAAAGGAGTTTGAGCTAGGAAACAATCGTAAGCTCTCCGGTACAGAAAGAGCACAAGCAACCCACAAATTGAGAAGCTGTTGTCGTATACTGCTATCATTTGCTATGGGCAGAACCGCCTTGAGACACTGCTCGAGATAATCTTGCAACAGGCCATCCCTTTCCTTGCACAGGCGCGTCAACTCGGGGTCTTGTGGTGTGTCGTCACGGCGTTCGAGTCTCTCTATATCATCTTGAAGGCTTTGAAGCGATCGCTCTTCTGGTAGACAGCGAAAGATGAACGCGCGCAAGAACGCGTCGAAATCGCATCCTTGGGTGGTACTCGTTTCCTGAAACAAGATGGTGGAAAGGTCTTTGTGCCTGTGGTGGCTATGAGTAAGGTAGACGAATCCCCCGACGCAAGCCTACTTTATTGACTGATTGCCAGCCTTATCGTGTCGAGCGAGAGCATGGCGACTCGGAGTGCTGATGATGGTGGTCATGGGTCGAACCGTTGAAGAGCCACAAGCGCCGAGCGGCTAGCTTAGGGGCTACTTACTTCCGTTGCTCTACTTCGCCTTCGGCGTCAGGTTCGAGGCGAAATGGCAAGTTGTAGTAGTCAAGTAGTAAGTGCTAAGTAGTGGCTCTCCAGCAGTACCTAATGGATTCTTAAGCATTAATCCTCGTTTACTACTGTGTTGGACGTGACAATACGAACTGAGCATCGAGGGTGCCATGAAGTATCCTTGTATAGCAAAGCAATAACGACAAAAAGATCACGAAGAGAAGGAGGGTAATGACGGTACGCCGTCGTCAAGTCCTCCGACTAGGGAAGTCTCCGCCGCAGCGCCGGAGGTTTATGTAGGATTGGCAGAAAAGAGGTCCTTGAGCTGGGACTTCATAGTTTCATCCATACTGTCAAAAGACGGCTTATGCTTCTCAAGCCGTTCAATAAGAGGTAAAATGAAAGCATCGTCCAATGTCGATGGACCCTTCTTCCTCCAACCCGCTTTTTTGAGCGCAGCCAAGAACCGAGCCCACAGATCAAGGGACATGGCAACAGGAATGGGCCCCTCGCCATAGAACTCAGGGAGTTCACCTTCTTGGCGAAGATCTTCGAGATTAGCGGAGTAAAAGCTTGAATCAGTGTAGAAATTCGAGGCAGCGCGGCATAGCAGTATAGCAAGGTCATAGCATGCTGCGAACTTGGGAGAGACGGGGGCCTTGTACTTGAAGGAGTGCGCGGCAAAGTCTAATTTCAGCCTGCGGCACTGTGTAGCGTCTGCTGCCACCCATTCCGTGATAACTTCGTGACGCTCTGAACCGGCCGCGAATCCACCAAGACACACAAAGGGCAGGCACCAGATGAATGCTTCCATCTCATGATGGTAGTATCGTTGGATTCCTCCATTCCAGTATTCATCCTTCAGAAGTGCGAGGGCCATGAATGGGACAGTCCCAGTACGATCGCAACCAACAACGCGGTCCTCCCATTGCAGGATCGACAGGTCAAAGTCCGTCAGCACCCCACGATGAGTGACAGGGTGATACATGATGTTATATAGACTCGGATCTCCATGTTCAACACCGTGCTTCCAGAGAAAAGCATGACCTGTGGAGGGAACGTGAATATTATATGAAGGCGGGGTAAGTTCAAGCGAGTTCAACATACACGTTAGCGCATCC
>JAPEVF010000297.1:0-53737 GCA_029747585.1 Pleurotus djamor | reverse complement strand
TGAATAAAACAAAGTAGACTTGTTTCTATGTTGTTTTTTTTGTTTTCCACACTAAGACAACATGCACGGCGTCCGCTGGGCGCCTAGCTTCTTCCCTCTTGCCCATCATCTCCTCGTTGTACCGTGCAGTCGCCGCCGCCCCGTTTCGACGCTGCGCTTTTCGTTTTCCCTTGTATTTATAATTTGAAACGTCTCTGCTGCCGGGTAGCATTAATTCTGTTTGGGCGTTTGTCTCCAGCGACCGAGGTATGCATCACGACACACGCCCCAAACCTATCAATAGCATCGCCGAATGGGTGAGGCTGACTGATCTTCATACTATTCACAGGGATATACGCACATTTCCTTTCCGATTCCTTCCCATCTCCTTCTCGCACCGGTCCACCAGTCTCCCCCCATCGGCTAAACATAACCCACCCCTCTTCCATCTTGTTTCGTTCTCGCGAGGTGATTACTTAACCTGGAAGCCCTTTCTCTCCTCGCGCTTCCACCATGTCCACGGCTTCCTCGTCGTCGCTTTCTGCAACCGGCAGCACGACATCGGACGTAGTAAACTCCACTTCTTCGACCGTCACCTCCTCCTCCTTTGAAACGCCAACTTACTCAGCCGCACCCATGGATCCTTTTCCTACAACCCATTCAACACCCCCTTCAAATCCGAATGGAATCGCTACCTCAGCTTCACTGTACTTGTATACGTTCCTAGGTGAGCTTATCCTTTGAAACCGACGGAGGAATAATTCTGATCATTGGTGCATTTCATTCGTCATCTCTGCTGCGGTCTGATCCACGCACCGACGCAACTCTCGCGGGAACGTTATTGAACCCGTTATCCAGCTACTCTCGTCTTACTTTTGGGCGTATCTTCTGCCATCGTCGTCCGTTCACTCATACTGCGCAGACGACACCGCCGGCTTATCGAAGAGGCAATACGGAATGGCACATGGATACCCCCGGCATCGTCATCACGACCCCGAGTGGATTTATCCAAGAAACCCAAGATGTTTGAAGCATACGTGCCCAAGGCTGAGTTCGGACGCCCAGATTACTCGGTAGCGTTGAAGGAACATGTGGACTGGGAGGGAATGCTGGTAAGTACCTTGTTGCGAAATCCTTGTCTCCGGCGCAGTAGCGGCCTCATTCATAGCTTTTCCCCGCTTACCAACCTACTGGGAGGCGCTGCTAAAAATAGATTTCTTCGACTTCTTTGCGATATTATCGTCACGCTCTTTTATTATTATCATACTGATCAACCTTCAGCCCCTCTCAGCTCTGTACTCGTCGCCTCCACCCCCACCGCCGGATGTCCAAGGGGGCTCATCCACATCTACATCCGAGGCGGATGGTGCTGCGGCTACCAACACTGCCAGCTCACCCCCTTCGGCACTCTCACGATTTGTACCGGCATTTTTACGACGATCAAGACCATCATCCACGCCATCTGATAATAATAACCATACGAATGGTAATGGTAATGCCACCAACACGAACGATGAGAAGATTCCGGTTACGCAGCAACTAGGGAAAAATGGGAAGGTGCAGGTGGCGGTTCTTATTGCCATGCCTGTACCGCCAAATTCATCGTCATCATCAAGACCGTCGACATCATCATTGGCCGCTGCGCCTCCTCATGTGCTTCCTCAGCATCCGTTATCATCTGCGATGTCACAGGCAGGCCCATCATATGTTGATGACGAGGAAGAACTGCCACATATAGAAGTAGGGGTGGCGGTGGTGCCTGTGTTGGGATCGGATGATGATGGTGCGACCTCGAGCGGGGGCAGTCTTAGTGAAGATGAGAGAAAGAGAATGTCGGAAGGACAAGCCAGCACGAGTTATGATGTTCAAGATGGAAACATAGCTCGGATGCTATAAATCCTTTGACCTTCTTTGTATACTGTTTCTCTGACATTTTGACATCGTCCCTTGGTGTATGTGGTGTCTGCTAAGCTGGCCAGCACTGGGGATAGGCTCCTTCTCGCAGGCAACCCTGTCGAAACAGGAGTCTCTCCTATAAAGCTCAAGGGTAGCAAGCCGGCGCCCATTCACTTGTCTCCGTCCATGAGAGTTACGCTGATGACTGCATGCTGACTCCAAGCTTCTATCACATCACTCTCGTTAGGCTGATGGCGCTCTTGTGAAGAACCTTGGGATGAGGGGTGGCACAGCTATCCGCCAAGGGCTCTTGGTTCCCTCGATGGGTATATAACGGCGCACAATTAACAGAGTACAAAATATTACATGGATTCCACATCCTCTGAGTGCGTATCCATCTCTGATGAGACGATGAGTACGACGACAGCGACTCTGTGTGGTGAGTCTTCCCCTTTCATCTTCAAAGGAACCATTCGTTCATTTTCGTCTGTTTGGGTTTAGGTGAAAGACGCACACGTAGCTGTAATATAAGCTCGCCTACGCATCCGTCACCTATCGACATTGGGGTAGCCCAAGCTACTTTAGATATCATAATATCAAACCTTGTCTCCATCAACCACCAACCTAGTGGAGTCGATTGTCAAGGTGCACTTGGACGGAAAGATATGCCCAAACAGAACAAGGTACCATTACCTGGAGACAGAGGGGATACGAAGACAACCAATAGCAATAACTGTGCGTTTGCCCGTTGCTAGCGTGAACGGAATCCAAATGACCCACGGAATTGCTTATTTCATTGCTTCTGTCTCTGCCCAGATCACGCCCGTCGGCTCAAATCCCAGGTCAAGAGTTTCTCAACTCTCATCCTTATCGTAAGTTCTGTGCCAAGGAAACAAGGCAATTCCGCGTTGATTCCGTTCTGTCACTGGCTAAACGTATCTTCCTAGTCAACATTCACAGCCGGGATCATCGTGGCTTTCCTCTCTTTGATGGTGGAGATTCTTGGAGATGAATTCGAAGGTATGCTAAGAGGAAGGCAGGTTTTCGTCACGGGGGGAACGATTATGGGGCTTTTGGCGTTGGCGTTGGATCTGGGAGTCGCCGCCGTTGCGGGTGTGAGTGCAGCTAATGCTGCGCATTTCCTGAGTTCCGTTCAAGAAGGCAAACAATTTGAAGTGGGTGGAGAGGACGAAGGTATACGATTTTCACTTCAGTTACGGTTGAGAGGGTGTGTTCTTCTTCAACTTGCCGTTGCGTTGTTCTTTGATGTGAGCGTGGTGTTTTATATTGGCTGGTATGATCTCTTGATCGCCGTTATCATTGGGATTACTATACTGTCGAGTATGGTGCTTGTCGTTCATGATTTGTTCCTGATTCGTAGGACGATGTATTTATGAACCTCACTTCGATGACATCACTGGTCGAGTGCCGAGGTTCTTCAGGGTTTCCCATCGCCCTTAGGCTCTAGCCATGCCTGTTCAACTCCCCATCGAACTTATCCATCATATAATCAAGTCAATCGACGACAGACGCACCGCCTACACCTGTCTCCGCCTTTCTCAAATCCTCCTTCCTGAAGTTGAGAAACACCTCTATCGCTGTATTCGCATCGGGCTATGGGACGAAGATGTGCTCAGAAGGCATCTCAAACAGGTCCTGCAACGGATATCTGAATCAGACAACAGGCTCGCGAGCTGTGTAGAAGAGTTCGTTGTCACCTCGACTTCACCACTCGGCTTTTCCGCCATCCTGGCGCTCCCATCCGTCCCATTCATCGCGGCGATTCTCACCAAAGTCCATAATCTGAAGTATCTCTATGTCGACTTTCTTGGGATGGTCCTTGATGGAGGGTATTTGGACAAGAATATACCGTTCTCGTTGAGGATGGTTGGGTTCAACTCTATCCCTGTCAATCCACCGGGGTTTCTGAACTTTTTGGAAAAACAGAAGTTGATTGAGCGGATGTCGTTCCCCAAGGAGTGGGGGGATGATCTGACTCTGAGTCGAAGTGCGCTACCCAACCTGCGCACTGTGGAGCTAGACGATGTTTCGGTCGNCAGTGTTCTCACTGGGAGGCCTATCACCCACCTTAAAATACGATCTGCTACGCCAGGCACGCTCCAATCGCTGGTGAATGCAGACCTGGGGGCCCTCTTTTCTAATATAAGGGTGTTCTCCTGCTCGGGACCGCTGCGGGAAATCTTCAATATAGCAGCACACATGCCTCTCTTGGAAGTTTTGATGATATCAACAGGCGATGTGAGTCCTTCACGTAGGAGTGTTCACCGAAGCTGGGACTGACTCTCATCCACCGCCGTTTGCTAGTCTTCTACACGACTTCCTAGTCCACTGAACACCTTGAAGAAAACTGCGCCCAAGCTCCGTGTCCTTGATCTTAGCGGCGATGGAATCAGTAGCTCTAGCGACTACATTTGGCATGTCGCGAACATGGGGTTCAGGTATTTCTCACAATTGGAGTTGGTCGAATTTGAGAAGGAGCTCTCGGATGTTGGACGATGGTACAGATCGTCTTTGCAAACACCAGTGGTATTCTATCGGAGTAGGCTTGAGTACTTGGATTGGGCGACTAAGTGGGATGTTAAAGTGTGAGAATGCTTTTTATTTGGTTAGAGGAAGTGTATTTGATGAGCGGCGTGTATTCTTTCTTTGGTACACGACAAAAAATGAGGCATTGAGATTTGATTGAGACGTTACTTGAATCCTTACCAGGAGTCACTAGTCACTCCTGAGCCCCTCGTGGACTTCGATGACGATTCGCTTGCGATCCGTTCTCAGGGTTTTGCTTCAAAGACGGAACGGCTCGATCGCTAGATGTTAGTGCCTACCTCTCCAGAGAGATAGTTTCAACGCTACCATGCCAAAGCAACTTCCATTTGAACTTGTCACCTACATCACCAAGTTCATCGACGACCGACCAACTTTGTTCTCCTGCCTTTACGCATCGCGAGTTCTGCATGCCGCTACGGAACCACTTCTCTACCATGCCATTCGGCTTGTCCAAAGGGATGAGTACGATCTAGAGAAATGTCTCATCGCCGTGTCGGAAAGGGTGTCCACCTGCAATGGTAGACTTGCTCCCTATGTTGAAGAAGTTGTCGTGACGGCCAAGTCAACACACGCGTTTGGAGGAGCGGGCTCGCTGCCACGGCCGCTGTATCCACTCATCGGGAGGGTCCTTTCGCAACTTACGAACCTGAAACATTTGTGGATTGGCTTCGCCTACACATATTTTGACGACTCCGATATCTTCAAGGATATGCCATTCTCTCTGAAGTCCTTCCGTTACGACCACCTTCCACTCCGCACATCGGCTTTCATCGACTTTCTCAATACGCAAACCACCATCCAGAAGCTGTTCATTCCGGAGGGGATTCATTCTATTTCGCTGTTACCCACCTCGCTCCCTACCCTCCGTGTGGTCGAGACCGACCATCGGCTACTGAATGAGATCATCACGCATCGGCGCGTAACCCACCTGAAACTACGCCGTGTAGTGCACGAATACATTGCGACCCACACGGACGACGCACTCGCAAGCCTCAGAACATTCTCGTCTTACGGATCACTACGGGACATATTTGACCTAGCGTCACGCATGCCTTTGCTCGAAGTTCTCGAATTATTGACGGAAGAGGTATATAATATCCGTTGAAGTGTGTGAATTTAATGGTGCTGACGAGCTTTATAGCCTCCCTCAGAGCTCCTCGAACACTTCAACCAACTCAAGGATAAAGCCCCTGGTCTTCGCGTGATTATTCTCGGAGGCCCGGGGGTTTATAACTTATACAAATCAATTTGGCATGTGGCCAATGTCTGCTTTGGACACTTTCCAAACTTGGAGTATGTTGAATTCCAACGATCAGCATTTGGGGAGTATGGCCGATGGTATCCATCGTCCTTCCAACGTCCTGAAATATTTCAAAGAGGTGTGGATTGGGACTGGTCATCGGGCTGGGAAGACGGGCTTTGAAATGTTTTGTATTTGCTTTTGCCGCGCTGAAATACAATGTAGATCAGACTTACTTACAGATGGTGACCCCTGTGCTTCCGACTTGAACTCAAGTGATTGAACTGCAGCTTCAGAGTCCCTGGAGCTCCTGAAGCTCACGCACACGTGATCGCGCCCCTTCAAGATCGCAACCGTCGTCAAGGTCAACCCTCGTTTTAATCGTTTGCTCATTTTTGGAATGCTCCACGGTACTGTATTTCAAAACCTCTGACTGCACACACGCTCAGAGGGACTGCTCGCAGACTCAGACGAATCCAACTCCCAAAATGACTCGGATTTTGAGCCCTCGACATCTGGCTCCGAGGAAGATCAAGACGACGGCCAGTCTGTCTTCCCCGAGGATGCAGCTGCGGAGAAGGCCATAGAGAATGACTTTGAGTCAGGCCATGTCTTATAGAAGTGAACTGAATCGGAACCTTACGGTTTCATTAGTCGATTGGTGCAGAACGTCAGAGCCAGCGATCGTGCTTCAAGTGTTGGGTTGACGAAAGACTGGGACTTCGCGATCCAAGAGCAAGATGCAGAATTTAAGGACGACTTGCGGGCGGCGTCAGGGATAGGAAAACCTCGGAGAAAGGTACGTTTGCCCTTCTGCTGGATTGGACAGTGCGCCTGAGACTATTGTCGCAGAAAGGCAGAGCTGAAGGGCCTGTATTATCGCCTGAGGTCCGCGCTTTGATTGGCCAAGGAAATCAAGCCTACGTTGACTGTAATACACATGAAGCCATCCGGTTGATGCAAGAAGTCATACGTATTGAACCTCGAGCACCTTCTGCATGGAATGTTCTTGCGCAATGTTATGACGATTTGAAAGAACACCAGAAGGCTCTGCAACTTCGGATTATGGCGGCGCATCTGAGACACGATGCAGATGAATGGGATCGACTTGCGAAGCAATCCAGGTGTGTTATAACACGATATCCATGGATTCCCTGCTGAGCTTTTGTAGAGAGTTGGGGTTCAACCAACAGGCGCTTTATTGCTATAGAAAAGTTAGCAAGCTCGACCCGTCCAATATTCATGCCTTTTGGGACCTTGCAACATTGGCCAAGGAACTCGGAGATTTCAAACTCGCACGAAACGCATTCTTAGCCATATTAACCCGTTACCCCCATGATCTCAATGTCCTCAGCGAACTACGGACGATTCTTATCGAATTATCAGAGCTCAAACTCTGCGCAAGCCTCTTCCAAGAAGCCTTTGATCATTTTGTAGCTCTTCACCCTGCCGGAAAAGGCATGGACCCGTCCACAGGCGGAAGCATCGCAGGAGGAGGGTTCGCCTTGATGGAAATCCTTGTCCTTGCGGATCTTTGCAACACACTCGAAACCTACGACAATGCGGTCAACGTCATTCGGAGGGGCTGTCGTTGGTTGCAAGGTCGTATGGAGCAGAAATATTGGGACGTTTGTAATGATGATAGAGAGTATGACGTTGCCGATGAAGAAGGCCGGAGCTTGGTTCCAGGACGGAATGGAGAACCACGGGCGGGATGCTACCCCCTTGATGTGAATGCACGACATCGACTCTGCGTCTCCAGACTGCGGATGGGGGATGTTGAAGAGGGAAAGGTGAGTTCCGTGCTATGTTCGAGCGAAGCTCTTCTCACCAATCACCTAGATGCACGCTAATATTGTTCTTTCGGAAGACGTCCTTGACTATTCCCCTCTTTTCAGCGAAATAGCTGATGTGTACTTTGAACGTGGAATGTACGCGGAAGCTAAGCCTATCTACGAACTCCTCGGCTCTGGGGCCGCTGTGAGTAATACAATTGCTTTTATCTTCCATCGGCTCAGTTGGGATCCAGACGAGTAGTCTGTATATTCTTCTCCAAACAGCTGACTGCTTTCGCATGCTTGGAGAACTTCGAGAAGCGGCTGAAGTATACGAACACAGTATGTGTCTATGTATATCCTTGGCGACTCCCATTGACATCCATCTCAGTCAAAGACACAGACTCCACGAACAACGACGTCAAGATGAAACTCGCTTCTGTTTACGAATCATTAGACGAACCTCGCAAAGCCTTAGCACTCGTATATGAAGGTCTGCGTACTTTCCTTTGTCCACTTCTTATTGCTGATGTAGCGTATTCAACAGTCATTGATTCGCGCAAACGACATCGTATGGGCTTGGATGGGACTGGAAGTGCTTCGACGCCAGCTCCCGCGGGCCCTGGCTCATCCCTCTTCTCTGAAGAGAAGAAGAAAAAGAGTAACTCCGCTCAGCGCAAGTTGACTCTGGCCCAGCTGAAGGAGCTCGAAGCTGAGAAAGAGAAGCAAGTCATCTCGGGCTACAAGCGCTTAACAGCACTATGGCCAGACATGCTCAATGCAGAGGGAACCGACGCACAGGGTGAAGCGGAAAAGCAGTGGCTTGGTGAGGCCGAGAAGCTCGTAGAGACGTTTAGGGAAACTCGGAATCTGTTCTCTGTTTCGCGGGTGCGTACGATCGCTCTGTCCCCGCTAGCTTTGCCATTGACCTTTTGGCCTCCAGCAATATCGTGGTATGTTCCCTAGGCTTCGTGCTGAAGTCAGTACAGAGGGGGATGAAGAACGCATGGCGTCGCGACTTCATCTGGATCTTGGTATGAATTCACCTCCCTTGAAATAGTGTGGGCTCAACTATCTATCTATAGAACGCGACACGATAATGCGGCAACGAGGAAAAGGCAATGTTTCCAAAGAAGACCTCACGAGCTTCCGCGGTGTTTCTTTCGACGATTGGCTTACCGTCTTTCTCCAGGTATTATCTCATAGTTCTTAATGGTCCATAGCAGCCGCCTAAACCCATTTCCCCAGTACACATTTCTACTCACCAAGAGAGGCAGCTACGAAGTAGCCGAAGAGGTTCTCCGGCATATCTTGCTATCGAGCCCATTCCAAGACCGAACTTACCAGGACACTTTACGGTTGTCTTTGATCGGTACGGTCAAGCTCTATATCCATCTTGGGTACCTTAAATGACATCGTCTGGCAGCCTGCTCGATTTCTAGCAATCGATACGACACCGTTGTTGAACAATGCAGGAAATTGATCACCGCGTACCAATTCAACAACGAACCTTTTCGGTTGCTCCTTGTCTCTCTAGCAAGTGGGTTACGACCTACGGACGCTTTCATCACATCGACGCTTCAAAAAGCCATGCTCAGAGAGGTGAAATTATGGGATGCGACCATCTCCCACCCGGAAACGATGAAATATGTTTCGGTGAGCAAGCGTTGGGCCTCTACTGCCATGACAAAAGGTGGTGACGATGGTGGTGGCGACGACGATGGAGATGAAGGCGCCGATGGCGAGACTCCGAATACGTCTACTGGCAACCTCAAGAGCGTACCCAAACTACCCACGAAGCACAATGCTATCCTGCCTACCATCTACGGCCAGCTTTGTATCTGTGCTAAAAGCTTTCAGAGTGCCATTTGTATGTCTCTGTCCCGGGAAAGGCCCATCTCCTTTTCACTCACCTTTTCTGTTCAGTCTATCTTTTGATCGCTTATGATCACTGCCCCAATGATCCAATGGTGTGTTTATGCCTTGGTATCGCCTCTTTGGGCAGAGCCATGCAACGACAAGCGGATAACAGACATCATCTCATCGCCCAAGTAAAGTGTCCGTTGCGCTCACCAGCATGCCTTTTTGACGATGTTTGTCAGGGAATGGCTTTTCTAACTCAATATCGCCAATGCCGAGGTGGTTTATCAATTGCCCCTGAACAAACAGAGGAAATCGAATACAATTTCGGGCGTGCATTTCACCAACTTGGTATGATTGTAGAGCCATCTTACCCGAGTACCGTCGTTCATCCCTTCATCAGGTTTGTATTCCCTTGCGGTTCGCCACTATGAAAAAGTTCTTGAACTGGCCAGTCAGCGACCACTTATTGTAAGTCCAGTCCTGGACTCTCGCTCTACCTTGCTGATTACTGGTTTCACCAGGATACCAGTGTTGTGAAGGAAGCGGCATATAACTTGTCTCTTATCTTTGTGCTTACCGGAGCCACACCTATGGCAGAAGCTTTGTATCGACGTTGGTTATCAATGTGACAATTTCTGCTTCCCCACAGTTCCGCTTCACCCACGGGCGGGACCTACGAATCGAGGTGATTGAACATGCGTCAAAGCTGCTTTGGTTTCCTATCCATACCGAATGGCGAGCCGCCGCACCCCTTCGGAGCGAAGTTCGGTGCCGACCCAAAGTTAAACGTGCTTCGAAGTCCGAGGCGCGCATTCCTGCTGTGATCTGATCTCTCGTGATGAAGGATAGAAGCTGTAGCTCTTGTGCAAGATAACAATTACAACGTGTCGATGGTCAAAATCTTTGATGACGGAATATTATCATCATGCTCTAGGTGATGTCTCTGATGTTTCTTGACGCAGGTTGATGGTGCTCAAATGCTGTCCTTCCAAATAGAACACCCTGACACAAGATTATTGACAGTTCATATCATTAGCTTGCCGAGTGATCGCACATTGAAAGACTAGCGATTCGACCGAGGTCGTAAGTCTCAGTCCGGGGCAGAATCTCGACGAGTGTTTCACGAGTCATGCTGTCATGTTTAGGTGAGGCGCGAGAATACCAAGTTGCCATCCGCCCTATTCGATAAGCTAGGAAGCAACACAGGTCAAAGTCCACAATGCCCATCCTATCCGAATACTTTCGTTCTTCCCCGCTGGCAGGCCAATCGCACAGGACGACCAAGAGCGATCCGATCAGTATCTTCTTACCGATCCTGTATCGTCGACCCGTGCCATGCGGGATGATAGAGGCTTATCGTACAAGTCATGAGGCCACTAAATGGTCTTTTCCCATCTGTACATCTAACGTTCCTAACACCATACTCGGGTGTTCGCATCACTGATCAAGATTCAGGTACCAACCTCCAAGCCTATGTTCGTATGTTAAAGGCTTCGCGAAATGTCTCTGGTCTAGCACGACACCCCTCCAAGCTTCCAGTCGAAGTAACCGCGCCATGGCTAGTACACCCAACTTCACCATTGACAAGGCCCGACTCGTAGGCCTTTTCTTAGAGTGTACGGGGTATGGTATCTTCCTGGTTACCTTTCCTCTCTGCATTCGCGCCCTCGTGTTCACTCGAGGTCGGCTCAGGAGCTGCGCTGAAATCCATTGGTTCATGCTCACTGTGGCCATTTTGATGGGCTCCTTCTTGACCTTCGATGTCATGATGACCCTCGCTTTGAATATCAAGGCATTCGTACTCTTCAAAGGCGACGGAGGGGCCGAGGCTGCGCTCACTGATCATTCAGACTGGATGGTCATCATCAAAGTTTGTCCTTCAACTTCCATCGGTCACAATTCCTGACCGTTGATCACAGAGCTTTACCCTTGACATACACATCCTTATTGGGGACTTGGTTCTAGTCAGTGATCTCCCACATTGTGCTTCTGTCCTATTCTCTTCCGCGAGGTACTGAACGGCTGTCTATCCTTCGTTTAGATATACCGATGTTGGATCGTATACAACCAGTC
The DNA here is from genome assembly GCA_029747585.1 of Pleurotus djamor. Classification (NCBI taxonomy): domain Eukaryota; kingdom Fungi; phylum Basidiomycota; class Agaricomycetes; order Agaricales; family Pleurotaceae; genus Pleurotus; species Pleurotus djamor. Next base: position 42,343 of record JAPEVF010000297.1, on the reverse strand, counting down.
TTACCTCGTTATACTCTTCCCAGCCCTGCTTTGGGTAGGAGATATCGTGATGGGTTCTTTCGTGCTCTACATCCAAGTTCACTTCAATCAAAAGAAATCCCTTCAAGACGTTCTTACGCCTTCTCACACTTCCTTCCTCGTAATCACCGTTGCTCAGAATCTCATTACCACTGGTATGGAAAGCAGTCTACACCCTACCGCTTTGGTTGTCTAACGCACTTCGTTCTTATCCCTCGTTAGCCTTGATCATCCTTCGTATCCGACGTGTCGATAGGTTGACTGCCAGATACAGTGTCACCACAATGGGTGGACGAAGAAAGACAAAGCTTCAAAGAGTGATACGTATTGTCATCGAATCTGGTTTGCTCTACACGGTGGCGACCATCGTTTGCTTAGCCACTTACCTTGCGGATACTTTCGCCTATCTATCTGTCACTGGCGCGGTATTTCTTCCTTCCTTCCCTTTCCTTCGTCCTCGTTGATTGTCCTGTAGGAACTCCCCATCATCGTTATTGCCTTCAACCTTATCATCATTCGTGCCAAGAGTCAACCCTCTGAAAAGACCGAGTACACGCTCGCCCACAAGGAACAGTCCGCCTTGCAGTTCAAAGGTGTTTCCACTGATTTGCCTTCCACTTTGGCCTCTTCTGGTGCTGTCAAATCGGAGGAATCCGATATTGGAATGTCTTGTCCGAAGTCGGGTCCTGGCGGCAGTGATACCTTTTGTCTGCCATTGGCGCCTGGTCCTGGGGGTGCCTCGCTTGTAGGAGGAGATTGTGGAAGAGAGAAACGCGTGCCAGGTGGAGACGATCTCGAGTCCAATCAGAAATTGTAATTTTCGTCTTGTTTTTGTCGATTGTCCTTTTACCATAGGTTGATCAGGCTACTACTAGCTGTGTTGACCTCATTTACCTCTCAGTTCGGGCATCCCCCTCTTCCCTCACGATGCAAGTATGTATGTAGTATAGTGATCATATTACTAAGATTGGCTGACATGCCTAGCAACGGTCGTCAGGGTGATGCCAAGCCAGCCCTCTGGACGACAGCTTTCCTTTTCTGAACGCTGCGCGTCTTCCAACGTCTTTGAGCGTCCTTCCTCAGACTAGAATTATCGTACCGCCAGCAATTCATCGATCCAGTACCGCTTCCAAGCACTCAGTACTCAGGACTAGCCTCCAGTGGCTTCGCTCCGAGAGTCTTCCTCCTTTGTGGCAATCGCTAACGTGAGCGGCAACGGAGAACAAGGCCCTTTTTTCTTGAAAGGATGCTAAATTGGGAGATTCGTCCCGTATAAGACAGTTCGGTCATTTTTGCTGCCATTTGACCTCCTTTGCCCGGACTCTCCAACAGTTTCGACCTAAGCATCCACCATGACCGACACACTCGCGACCTCAGATATCAACAAATCGGGTAAGCCAGAGCTCTCACTATTTATGTATGTCGATAACCACCTACGTCGTGTTTCAATAGACGAGGTGGACCCTTTACCATCGCTCCAAAGGCGGGGTTGCATCGAGCTCCCACCTAGCGAAACTCCCTTGGAATCCGAATTTCACCTTGACGACTCGAGTTGCGATCCCATGGATGTTGACGAATTCGATTCACCAGAAATGAAGCCTTCCTGTCTCGGGGATCCATCAAGCGTATTCACGGAAAATCAGAACCACCCAAGTGCCTCAGTCGGACTCCACAATGGTACCGAAATCAACATCGAAGAGATTCAGTTCAGTCCCATGACCTCCCCAAATCTTATGTCCCTGCCGAATAACTGTGCGTATCATGTTGTCCATTAGCATGGGGACAATGAAAAATGACGTCGGCTGCCTCATTTACAGTTCAAATGTCTTCATTTCCCCCTTCTAGGATGCCCTCGTTGGATATTGATCTCCCGAAGATTAGTGGCCCGGATTTAGCGAGCCAAAGCAAACTCTTGTCAACCGTGACTACTATGGAGAAAACTCCAGGCCTTGTCGCCGAGATGGACCAAGATTAGCCAGGCTTCTGATCCTATCATCTCTCTTCCCATCTGGCTTCACTTCTTATTGCTCATTGCTCATTCTTCTTCTGTATTGAATAGGCTATCATTATTCTGTCTTATTCCTTTCTGTTGACTACGAATCAACATCATCTTCTCCGGAATCTCGTCTACAGCATTCTGCCAAGCTGTGTCTTGCGACCTTACATCCGAGGTAATCTCGTCGAACTCTGTTATACGGCTCTTTCACGGGGGAATTATTTATCCCTTCCCCCACCTCGCCTTCGCTAAAGCCGCATATTTTTCCTTGCACATTGTTTAAAAGCGCGTCTGACGAGGCAATTGTGCTCTCACTTGACTAGACTACTTGCGTTGCTTTTGCTGTCGTAGGATGCGTCTCTCTTCCACTCTCGCCTTCATCGCCGCTGGTGTCAGCCGCGTTGCTGCACACGGTTATGTCGCCTCCGTCACTTTGAATGGCGTCACGTACCCCGGATGGGCTCCCTTCTCAGACCCGTACGTCTCACAATCAGACTTGTCTACAGACCGTTAGCTCACCCCGTCAATTCCAGTTATCTTTCCCCTCTTCCAGTCAGAGGTGCGCAATGTTGTTAATCGTTTTACTCCCGGACTTCCTTGACAAATTATCCATCCAGTCGAGCGTCGCATTGACGATAACGGCCCCGTCACCGACGTCAACCATGTCAACATCACCTGCAACAAAGGAGGGAACGTCCCAACGTCTCTTATCGCTCCAGTTACCGCTGGTTCTCAAGTAACCTGTACGATTATGCCTCCTTTCCTTAAACATGCATTGACATACTAACACTCTTCGTCTAGTCCAATGGGATCAATGGGGAAGCTCCCACTCTGGCCCTGTTATGACCTACATGGCGAAGTGCCCGAACGGCTGCGCCAACTTCAAAGGCGACACTGGTAGCCCATGGTTCAAAATTGATCAATTCGGCTGGGACCCGTCTTTGACGCCTGCTTGGGGTTCTGTGAGTAGCAACACAAAACCAAGAGTGATCTTGCCAACTAACTTCCCCGCCACCGCAGGACCGCCTTGCTGCTCAAGGCGCGAAATGGACATCGACCATCCCTGCGAGCATCTCAAATGGCGAATACCTTTTGATAAGTTGTTCTACTTACTGTCCATCCGCTTGTAGCTTATGTCTCCTGGCATTATTACAGGCATGAAATTCTCGGTCTCCATGTTGCTCATGCTGTCGGTGGTGCCCAGGTATACCCCGCATCATCCTTGTCCGAATTTCGATTCCACGATTACTAATTGTTACCCTCCAAGTTCTACCCTCACTGCTTCCAAGTCTCCGTGACCGGTGGCGGATCTGCTAACCCCTCGGGAGTTGCTCTCCCAGGTTCTTATAACCCTACTGAGTCGTAAGTCCATTTTGTACGCATGCCCGCCCCGATACTGAAGCACGGCAATTCCGGCGCAGGGGTATCTTGACACAATTGTGGTGGTTCTCTGCCTCGAACGCCAGCGCTTCCTACACCGCCCCAGGAGGACCCGTCTGGTCTGGTTGAAAATGGAAATTGTAAACTCTATAATCCATGTTTGTTCGAATTCAATCAAAATCGGGCATGGGAGAAATGATTCGCCGATGATTGATGGAAGAATTGGTCTATATTGATAAACTGGATGTGAACCTCCTCTGTGTGATCGCGTGCGTCAGGTAAGGGACGATGAGGAGTAGAATAGAACTCTCAATGGGGTCTCGGACTCATCAACAAAATGATGAAAGAATCCTCTCTGTCTGGGAGTCGAACCCAGCTTTCGCGCGTTATCGTGCGATGACAGGCGCGTGTACTAACCGATATACTAACAGAGACGATGCTACCTACGGATCTTGAGCAGCCAAGTGTTTACCGGCGCCCATTACTCTTTGGAGCTTGGAGGATGGTCGTCCTTGTTTGGTCCTTGTTTCTCGCAGATTTCAACCTCAATACGGCTTCTCTGACGATAACATCTCTCCCCCTCCATCATTTTCTCATTGTAGAACCAATAGCGGGTTTTCTTGAGACTTGAAGCTTGAACCTTCCGAGGGACCATCGAGGGCCTCAGGACTGGAGTCGCGCGAGGGGTCCACTGCTTTCTCGCATATGTAAGTTGTTCCATATCTATCGGGAAGCTAATGTGAAAGCTAATGTGATTCAATGGGAACCCTTGAATGGACTCTAGTTGTGTTGCTTTGATGCTACACTATCATCCGAGAAGATGTCACTTGCACTTGCGTGCCTTTGACCACCTGGTGTACCTCAGGAGAACAATGGTATCTGGATGAGCGAGCTAACGAACGACGTCATCCAACTTACAGGCTACTGTATTCGGGATGGCACAGATACGGACAATGGTTCCTGGACCCGGACCAACCCCGGATTGATAATGGCACACTGCGTCATTATCCATCCTTGCTTTGTCCCCGTATGAGATGGTTTTGTGCCACCGACGCGGCGGGCTCGCCCTTCCGCTAGGAAATGACTATATATTCCCCAAATCATTTCCCCAGTCCCAACATCCATCATCGTCAACGAAGCCACACGTTCGAAGATGTCGCGCATCCGACTTCCTATCGAGATCATCCTCATTATCGTGCGTAGTGTCAATGCAGAAGATAGGAAGACACTCGCCTCCTTGCTTCACGTCTCTCGATGTGTTCACAACGAAATAGAACCGCTTCTTTATCAAGCGGCTCGTTTCCTCCAACTTGGAGAGCCAAGCGTTACTCGGCGACTCCTCAGATTCGAGAAAACCATCCTCCTTCGAAACCTGGCCCTAAATGTCAAGGAGATTACCATCTTCTGTCATCTACTTCCCTTAGAAGCACCACCCAATTTTTCACCGATCATCCCTATCCTCCGCCGTATCATCGTCATGTGTCCGAACCTGAAGACATTCAAGATGCTCTACCCACGCATCACAGTCGACGACTCGGTGCTATTCAAAGACGGCTTGCTGCCGTTCTCCCTTACCGATTTCCGATATGTCCATACCCCTGCGTTCCGAGATCCGTTGGTTCGATTCATCACTTACCAACACGGCATCGAACGCCTCAGTATCCCCAAAGTCCATTCAATGAAGCTTCCTAGAGAGGCATTGCCCCGCCTTCGGTGCCTTGAAGGCGGGCACGGTTTAGCCATCCAACTCCTCCCGAATCGACCGATCACTCACCTCAAGATTACGGAGCTGCATACTGACTATATCAACCAACATCCCGTGGAAATCCTGGAAAGTGTCCGCGTCTTCTCTTGTTCCGCCCTTCACTTGGATGCCCTATTCTATTTCGCAAGCCTCATGCCTAACCTTGAATGTCTCCACATTGGCGATGCGGTAAGTCCAAATCCTCCCCTTCGCAAAGCATTCGTACTAACTTGATCTCTTTGCGTATCCGTAGCATCATGGTTGGGAGCAGGTTCCAACCCTCTTCAGCCAATGCAAAACCTTACGCCGTATGACATGGAGTACTGTGACATTCTTCGATTATCCAACACAGTTCCACGCTAACTGGGCAAGGCGATGCTTTCGAGCTTCTCCGGTGTTGGAGTCGATTGAATACCAGCAAACGTTCTCAGGAAGGTATGACCTGTGGTATCGTGACGAATTATGGTGGCCAATATCTGTTATGCGTCGTCCGGATTGGGACTGGGCCGAAGGTTGGAACGACGAACAAAGCTCTTGATTTATATCTTCCGTTGCCTGCTCTCGGACGCTGATTGGACTATAATTACACATGCGCAAAACGAGATATGTACTATCAAGTCTGTATTATATACCAAGGACTTTACACTAAATTTGAAGATATCCGAACCACAGGAACCGGGGTATGCATACTTGTCAAGGTATCGACCGTCTGCGTGCTAGCAGTTTGTCTACGCGTAGATATGGGAGAGGTATTTGGCAATGGCAAGGTGGACAGTGGCGAGTCGGGGGTGAACCAAAAAACAGGATACCGGCGTTGGATATTATTCAAAAACAAAGCAACCCCCAACGCAAGGGTGGACGATAACAAAACGATCGGGAGGTAGTACCATCCTAGCGCTCGGACCTCCACATCGATAGCAGCGAGTAGAGCTGTCGCGACAGCTGGTGGATGATTCGTCCCGGTGATTTGCATGATTACACTGGAAGTTGCGCAGGCCATGGAACCTGGGAGCCACTGAAGCTCGACGTAGCGTTGTTCGGTGGGGAGAAGGAGGAAGAGCTTGGTTAATATGATACCAGTCAATGCCCCCAAGAAATGACCGCCAATTAGAGCGCGTGGTTGTGCGAGAGGTGATTCAATGGTGCCATATATGAGGACGGCCGATGCACCCTAGCAGGATTATCAGTCTATCCAACCGGCTCAGCGCCGCCACCAGAAACGTCGTCACTCACATAACTAGCGACGATCGAAGGGGTTCCTCGTGTGATAAAGTAATGTGCGTTCGAGAACACAGCTTGTACGACGGAAATCCCACAGAATGCTCCGATCCAAGTCCTAGCCAGTCTTTCAGCTCTTCCAAATCGATGATTGCCCCATGAGAGACGCACCATATCCAAAGCCCCCATTCAGGAAGTTTTCTCGATGGCGGGTTTGCTCGATATCCCAGCCAACGACTTATCCACCAAGGTAACTTGGAAAGTGGATTTGGGCGCGGCTTGAGTTGCAAGTCGGGGTTCAGACCAGATACATGGGCCATGGAAAGATGAGGATGAGGGAATCAGCATCAGTTGCGGTAATTTTGCTGGCCTGGCCATCACGAAGCGATTAGACACGGAGATCAGGTGTGGGCGTGGGCATGGGCCCGGTTGGTTCTCGAAAGCGTTTTGTTCGCATTTCGCGTAAAGTCTACACCGTTCTTAGAGTTCCTATCAAAGTTTGGGCGATAGAATTGCTGCACGTGGGGATTAGTTGAGGAGGTCGCACAATAACTGGCATGTTACCGACACAGTGCGCTGCCAGAATGCACCCATCTCGAATTGACACAGCGGAGAAAACATGAAACGGTGAGCATCCGTTAATCAGAGAGGCAGCGTAGAGGCTGAGCATCATCGACGATTATTCTCTCGACATAGACGTTGGTTTCTAGCGAAGGAAGAGCGAAGATGAGTCACATAAAGTTGACTTGGGCCCCAGTCCTTCTTTACATAAACATTGCTGTCAACAAGTACTATCGTATTGAGCCGTTGCCATCAGACTCCGTAGCTAAGTGGTTATAGCATGCGATTGCAGTGATTCAGCTATCGCAGGGTCCCGTGTTCAAATCACGGCGGGGTCTGNTTTTTTTTTTCGTTCTCACTGCCTGAAGTTCCTTCACTCTTTCCTCGGTCAGTAATACTTCGCACAAAGTTTGAAAGAACTAGCATTAGCATTTCAAGTTCAACTTTTCACTTTTCACTTGCTTCCAACTAATCAAGTACTCAGCGCTCGCTCAGGTCTGAGGCCTGAGGCCTGAACCACAATAGACCACAATCCCCTCCAGCAGCCTGATGGAATGCCAAATAAAGACCACCCCCAGCCGCAGCCGCGGCCACGCGACTAAGCCTCCATGGATACAAGTGAATCACCGTCACCATCCTTATCTCAAGCCCAGCCAGCGTTTTTGCGTCCTTCTTGTCCTCTGCTTGAGCCTATGGGTATGGCATTGAGGTACATTGCTACCAGTCTAATCTTTTATGTGGACTCCTGGATTGGCGACTCATTTTCCGGTAGGCTCTCATCGCAAGGACTCCTGTGCCTTCCAAGGCAAGTTCTTCATTCGCTGGATCTGATCACGGCTTCTCACMCCCCACCGACGGACTCTCAGACTCGAGGGAAGGATCTTCTATATGGCTCTCATTTCTCGGCTTCGATATGTCGCCTGCTGCGAATTTGATCTATCACAACTCGTGCTTGACCACGACGCCACATTTCTTCGCAAATTATACACGGCCTGATCGATGGCAAGCTTCGGATTGGCAAACGCGCCACTGCTGTCCATCTATTCTGGTCATCGAGCCTCTTCGTCACTTGGAGTTTCCATTCTTTAACCATCCTCGAAACCTGACCTTGTCCTAATCTTCAACTTGTGGTCAATTTGGGAAAAGCTCAACCGTTCTACTTCTACTTCGCGATTCCTACTCACATCCAAGTTGTGTACGGGCAGTATCCGCTTTGCTGGGTCAGCAACGGGACGATCGTTCGCAGCGCTCCTGCGCCGTACCACAAGACCAATCCCGTTATATCCTTTCCTTCCCTTACGCAAGCCCGATGTCCCCTCTTTCCTTCTCTTCGGGTGATGAATCAATACGCCCCATGACATCTCCATAAACGCTCTACTTTCATATCCCAGCTTAATTGTATTTCACGACTACCATCGGCGGCGCTCGAAGGAATCAAGTAGGCACGAGACGAGCCACCATTGTCTTGGGTTAACTTGAAACATGTTGTAGCTGGAATCACCATCGCCGTGGGCTGCAAATTTCCAAGTTGGCTTGAAGACACCCCGCTAGCTCTCGGGATCTGACAGTCATCCATTGGTTTTGCGTTTGACCTTCTCTCATGTCATCTCCCTCCAGGCGGCAAACTGTCATCGCGCTCCTGGCCGATATCAGAATGACCTGGCTTAAAAGGAGGAGCTGGTTCAACTAGGAACCACTAAGAGGCCATTAAATCATCCTCTTTATCCCCTCGCAATGTTCACCAAGGAGGAGGTCTGGATGCTATTCTTCTACCGTCCGCCACACAGCTCACCTTTAACCGCAGTCCAAGTTCGTTTCCATCTTCTGTCAAACGCTTCTATATGGTACGTATGCTGCTACACGGGCCCCGCGATTCGTCTTCGAACATTTTTCTGACTCTCTTACTCCTTAGGTGCATATACGGTGCTGTTCATCATCACCCACTGGGTTCTTGCCTACAAGCGTCCCCGTGGGCAACCAGTAAATTGGACGATGACCGCAATCTCCATCGTTATGTTCGCCTTGGCCACAATGGTTCGGGAGTACTTTCATATCATCACCGTTTTCGTTAAGAAAATTGTCGTAGCACATCGCTGTGAACTTCACGCGAATCATCAAGGCCTTTGTCGTCTTCAAAGACGAGCAAGGAGGGCCTGCCGCATTCTTTGATCAACTCGCCGAGTTCACTCAGCTATTCGGGAGCACGATCTATGTCGCTCAAACCCTTCTAGGTGACAGTGTTGTGGTGTGTTCATTTCGAGACCTTTCTGATAGGAAGGCTTTCTGACCGCGCTACAGTTGCTTCGTTGCTATCTTGTTTGGGGGCGTCGCCTATCTGTCATTGCGTTCCCCTTCGTTCTCCTACTAGGAAGTACAGGTGCGTCGATCATCGATCTCGATCGGCCCTCAGCTTTCCAAGTCAGCCCCTGGCACTGACTCCTTTCGCGATGTAGCGTCTGGCGTTGGCATCCTTTACTCCATGGCCCATGTCGTACCCAAAGCCGACATCTTTGTCATCCAACTCCAGCATTGGATCTTGACATTCTTCTCTATGACGCTCGCAACGAACATCGTCTGTACTTGTAGGTTCACGAGTTTATACGTTCTGCTTCTGCTTCTCCCCCTGATCGCCACTTCTTCCTTCCTAAAGCACTTGTGGCGTTCCGGATTTGGTACATCAATCGCCAAAACGAGTTCTTCCAAGGTGGAAGCTTGAAGCCCATCCTGCTTCTCGTTGTCGAATCTGGCGCAGTCTACTCAGCTACTCTCCTTGCGCTGTTGATCTTGTATAAGACTGAATCATGGTTCCAATATGTCTTACTTGATTCTGTGAGTCCCCCTTCGCTGTTCTCTTACCTGCTCACATCTGACGGGCGGTGCCAATAGGTTTCTCCCATCGTCGTGAGTATTTCCGAACCTTTTCTATGTATTTCCCTCATAGAGGCTCGCAGGGACTGGTGTTCTCCATGATCATCGTGCGTATCGGTCTGGGAATCACGGCTCCTACTGGTGAGACCCGCATGGCCTTTGTCAGCCGTGTCAATGGTAGTGGTACCGTAAACGGCGAGAAAGGACACACACGCTCGAAACTGGAAACATTTGCCGCCGCCCCTCGTACCTTATTCTCAACGATCTCTTCCCATTCGGATCTTGAACCTGATACGGATAATTCGTACCTCCGTCCATCTGGAAGCGAGAGTGGTGGAGAGACGTTTGCGGCTGCATCTAGGGACTTGGTATCGACTGATTCTAAGTCAGCGAAGTCGATGGTCTAAGAGAGATGCTGGGATGAAGTATTTATTCTGTGGTGCTTATGTTCGGGGGTAGTAGTATCTTGTTTTCTGGACATCATATCTATTTATTATTGTCGATCTACGCCATTGACTATCAGCACAGGGACATGGGATACTAAGGCGCGGAACCGTGAGGTATATATGGCAGTGAGAAGTGAGTGAGCATCGTGAGATGGTGCCCATCGCTTCTTGAGAAGTTGGTGAGATTGGGCAAGAAATTACCAGTTACACATCGATAACACTAAGGAACCACACCGCCCATGACCATATCCCAGCCCAATTGGTTGTATGACCAGCCGAAGCAAGATCCTCCCAAGGCGTCCGAGTGGAAGCCACATACGCTGTGATGCATCCCAGGGTCTTTATGTAGGGTGTCGATTATGGATACTTCGTCCGGTGTCAAGGTAACAAGCTGTGTGTGTCGTTCTCAGGCTATTCTCTCTCGTGGGAGGCAGAGCGCTCTAAAACACGCACCGTTATGTTCTCCTTTAGTCGACCGTAATCAGTGCTCTTGGGAATCACTACGGTGGAGCGTTGGACGCCCCAGCTTAGAAGGACTTGAGCTACGGTAGACTCGTGCTTCTTTGCGATTCCAACCAAAGTCTCATTATCTGCGAGTTTGTTCTTGGCGACGGGGGAGTATGCCGTCACGACGATCTGATGATCTTTACAGTACTGAAGGAGCGAGTGCTGCGGAAGACACGGATGCATTTCGACTTGATTGACCGCTGGGGTGATTCGAGCGAATTTGAGGAGTTGATCAAGTAATTTGATGCTGAAATTGGAGACGCCGATACTCTTCGCTTTACCTAAATTCAGAAATCAGCTATCTGGGGAAATCATCGCAGTATCGTTCGGGGTACGCATACCAGACTTGAGGAGCTTCTCCATCTCTGACCAAGTCTCCTGGAGGGTCGGACTCTCTTCAGGTTGAAGGGCTTCGCCTGCATCATCGTCAAGGGAGCCACTTTGAGCAATCGGTGTCGCATTCTCATACCAGTACTAGTGAGGGCCTGAGGCCAATGGACTAGGAAAAGGTCGACGTAGTCCGTTCCTAGTTTGCGAAGGCTTTCTTCGATCGCAGGTGCAACTCTGCCATGATCCTCGCCGCTACAAAATTGGTTGGGGGCAGCCGTGGACAGATTTAGGGAGGTACGCAAGTTTGGTGGTCAGAAAAATCTCATTACGAGGTATTCCGGAGCTAGCCAGCGCTTTGCCCACTGATTCTTCATCACCTAGAATTCACTAATAAGCGGTTAAAGTAAGGTCGACAAAAGTCGACCACACCGTAGTTGGATGCCTAAGGGATGACAGACGGTTTCAGTGTGATTCTGCCTATTTCTCTGGTGACATTACCGTATCGATATGACGATAGCCAATTTCGAGGGCCGAAAGCACCATCTTTGTTACAACTTCACTTTCTCCAACTTGTCCCATCCAGCAGCTGTCCATATCGGTATCGGTTTGAGGTTGCATCGCACTTTGTAAGGAGCCTGTGCTCACCCAGCCCCCACCGCGGGGACATAGAGGCCGTTATTCATCCGAAGAGAAGGAACTTGCATGGTCGAACATTCGATGAAGAAGCGAGGGAACTTGAATCCCGGACACAGAGGGTTCCCATTCTCCCAGACGGTTTCACACGACTGGTCAATGATAAACCAGAGATTGTGGGCTTCAATGTAAAATATTGTGGGTCAAACGCTTCGCGGAGGGCACAATGGCTCTACTTGAAGCACTGAGTACAGAGGCCTGAGGGATGGGTCGAGGCGCAACTTCGCGCCGCAACGGAAGCCGCAACGGAAGGGGTTGGTTCACCGAGATAATCTAATCTAATCTAGGGACTCAATCTAATCTCGATGGATGTAATGGTAACGGTTTGTTTCTTTGCCAGGCCACTACGGTAAAAGTATACATCAAATATTGTACTTACCGTAGAATAAGGATACATCAAACGTTGTAGTGTACAGTGCACAATGGTGGATATATCACTCGCGCTGGCGAGTGATATATCCACAGTCGGGCCACGTTTCCCATGTTCCCTTTGACTTCTTAATCCGTTTGGGGCTGCGAAGCCTAGCTATTGCGACACGTGTGGTGCAACACAAGGAGCTCAGATTGACGATTGGCTTCGTATGGCCTTTGATGCCGATTCAATCTGCGCTTCATCAAAATGGCATCCCGAATTCTTGGAAAAAAAAACATGAAAATGACAAAAGATTTATGCCACAAATGCTCACAACAACAGACGACGAATGGTGCTCACTATCAGAGAGACCGCTTGCCTGGACCTTGCTCAATCTCCGGTAACTGTCCCGGCTAGGGTAGCTGGAATCCTTGATACATTCCTTGCTGCCGCTCCCCCACCTCCCACCAGATTCATGGCAGTTGGACTGAATCTATCAATCATCCCTTTTAATCCCCAATTCCACGATGAATGCAGGTGAGCGGCTGGATCTCGCTCCTAGCAAAACTCACCTTGACGGACTCCAACTCCTAGAAACCCCCTAGGGCACCCTTACCTTCCGCGCAGAAATGGCCTTGACGCTACAGCTGGAAATAGTGTGTTATCACCGGGGGGCACATATTGAAAGTGTTTGAGCTTGTTTTCAAGTCATTCCAACGCTCTAAAGGCACCTTTATAATTCGCCCCAGCGTCAGCCCCTATTGGGTATTGGTATGTTTTTTTTACTGTTACGTCGCCGTTATACACCATTTTAATGCACCAGGCACCCTTAGGCGTCCAGGATACCCAACATGGGTCAGACTCCCTCTCAGAAAAAAAGGTAGAAGATACGGATTCATGCTACCAAAACCGAATAGACGTTATCAATGTTTCGCACCAAAGTTTTGTAAGCCTCCTTTCTGACCTTTATTCGTTCGTCTGACCTTTATTGATTCTGGAAAGGCTATCTAAGTGAGTCCCCCGAAAACTACTTAAGAACTCTTCTTTGACTTGTATTGGTTGATTCCGATGCTTTTTTTGCCCTCGGAACTCTCTGTGGTTGATTCCATCGCCCCAAAAGTTGTCTATTCTGTCGGGCACTTCATGGCGCTTATCGAGTGATGCGCGTGTCACGCTACCGTCTTGTCCTTCTTTCATCACTGTCGGCAGCGAGCACGCCACATGTAGAATTTTCCAATGCTGCAGCACCTTCCCATTAAGTATTACATTGCTCACTCCCTCAAGATTGTCTGAGACGGGCTGTATACTTAGGGCATCACTGCCGCAGGATTTGGCCACGGGCCGTCGATTGTGAGTGTCTCTCCATCATTTAGCCATTTCTCCACCCTTTCCATTTCTTTCTTGCACTTACTTTCTGCTACAGATGCTTGGTAGGTATTCATGTGCAACCACGACCGCATGTACAGCAATCGGGATCTCCAGCCACAGATCAGAGTCTGGAATGTTGGTAGCTCCAAAGTAGTTTGCACTGCGTAAACGGCCATCGTGTATCACATCGCTGAGCTAGGAGCAGGGAAAATATTGGCAGTACGCAATTGGAATGTTTTTTCATTTGTCCTATCTGAGGAACGGGAACCGACAAGGGATCAAAACAAAAGAAGCTGCGCTGATCAAACCGAAGGGCATCAAGATTGCGGCAACTGGCAAATGTCCAATTTAGAAAGTGTAGGGGAGCAGAACAACGAGCTGAGAAGGGCTCGACGCTGCCTAATCGAGAGCAGAAGTAGCAGGGTTCACACGGTGTGTGGACTACAACGTTTGATGTATCCCGCATAGACGGTAACTACAGGGTTTGATGTATCCAATCACCAGAGTCTGGTGTCTTTGCGGCTTGCCTCCTTCCCTCATGACTACTCCAAATCCACAAACATATTTCCTTCGAGCCGGAAGCCAATCTCTGTTAGAAGACGACCGCACTGTTTTTGCTGTGCCCAGATAACCCCAGACCGTCTCCCTTGGAACGGAAATCTGCGCTGGTTCTTTCATCGTCCCATTTTGGTTCCGTTTGTGGCAGAAAAGTCTTGTTCTCGCCAAGTCCTCACAACATCGACATGAGCAAGGTCCAGGCTCCCCTTATGAACTGAGGGAATGGAACATTTGTCCTTTCCTGTCCATACGGAACCTAAATCTTCGACATTGAGGTCTTCTATCGCGTTCGTGGCTTCGACTTCGGGACAGTCGAGTTGAACTGTAGATGTACTTGTGATTCTTCCTATTTTCGCTGATACTTCGCTCTCTTCGTAAACCGGCGATATCCTATCAGCGAGAATGGCGTTCCTTGCCCTTGTAAAATGCACGCTGTCGTTGCTGATTTTGTTCCCGTTTATTCCCTTTTCTTTGACGAAGGCCTAGCCCTTTTGACGTCCTTGTGGTGCTGAAGGTTAGCTAGTCAGGACCATGCTCTGACCCCAGTAATATCGCTCGTCGCCCCCTCAGCGTATATATATAATCTCAGAGATCTCCCCCAAAGTTCGATCATCCTTCGCATCCTTCATTACCCCACAATGACGGACAACTCAGAGGCTGCCCCTAGCGTAGCAACCAAAGCCGAAGAGGAGTCTACCAACCCTCAAGAGCCGAGCACAGTTCCTCCCATCCTCCGAGCGTATTCCAACAAACTCACCCCGCCTGCCGAGGCGAGCTTCTGGCGACAGTAAGCTGTCCGTTCGCCTCTTTGAGATTCACTCAAATAACCCACGCCCCGTCTTCCCAATCTCCAGTCAAACAATATCCCTCCTGCAGGATTACAAACTCGAATACCTTCCGGACGAGCCCGGTATCAATGTCTTCGAGACCCTCACCTGGCGTATCGACGCGCACCTTCAAGTTAGGCTGCCACCTAGAAATACCTTAAAGGTGTAATTAGTAGGTGGTGAATATTACACCTCTAAGGGGTTCTGGAGCTGGGCACAGCCCAGGAGCTTGGGCACACCCAAAGGGGCTGGGTATACCCAATATGTCACAGATATCAAGTCACTCTGAGTGGGCGTACCCAAGGTACTATTTAGTATGAAGTTGGATATATATAGATGTGTGGGTGGGTATACCCAGGGGTGTTTAGAGGTGGTTGGTTAGAACAGTGGGCGATGGGGTAGGGGTGGGAGGGTGGTGGCTTGGGTATACCCAGGACATATTTAGGCCTTTATTTCGTGGAGGGAGGGTAGGATAGGGTGTATATATTTGGGTATACCCAGGACATATTTAGGCCTTTATTTCGTGGAGGGAGGGTAGGATAGGGTGTATATATTTGGGTATACCCAGGCCATATTGGGACCTTTTGTGAATGATATAAGGGTGATTGGTGGTTGGAGGATGGGTTGATCATGGGTATACCCAGGGTACATTAACACCTTTAAGATGGTATTATCTGTACGTTTAGGATATTCTCATGGCCTGTCCACCCGTATATCACAACTTTCCTCTCTCTTTTCTTTTCTAGACTACTTCTTCATTGATATCAACTCCGTAGGAGTATTCAGAATCTTACGTACAACAAGGTCTATCTTCTCACTTAAGATATTGTATATTTTAAAATGCATGGTGATGAATGAATTGATGATATTTATCATTGTTAGGCAATTGGGTCAGATTTGTATATTGTATGTCACTCAAGAATAATATGGGAAATAAAAGGCTTGAATGCATACTGGGCATGCCCACCTCTCATCTACTTTTTACATGGGTACGCCCAAGACATATTAGGACCCCAATATTTCTTGGGCGTACCCACCTCTCATCTACTTTTCACATGGGTATGCCCAAGACATATTAGGGTCCTAACATATCATGGGCGTACCCATGTATCATCTACATTTCATGTGGGTATGCCCATGATATATTAAGACTCTAATATCCCTTGGGCGTACCCATCTCCCATTTGCTTTTCACGTGGGTATGCCCAAGGGATATTAAGACCTACATATTACTGAGTACTATAGTGAGTCTACAACTTTCCCACATTCTCCGTACTTGTATACAAATCTCCCCTTCTTTCCCACCTCCCCATCTTCTCAACACTACCTTGTCATTGATACCAGCTCTGTGGGAGTAGTACTGATAATCTTACTCAAAACAAGGTCTATTTTCTCTCTCAGAATAATCTGTATCTTTGTATGCATGATGTTGAACGAATTGATGATGTTTGTCATTGTGAGCTACTTTGATGTGATCAAGATATTGTATATAAGTCAGTACTGCAGGGAAGATGACAAATTGGGCTGGGTATACCCGCCTCCGGCATACTTAACCATGGGTACATCCAAGGACCTAAATATTCCTTGGGCGTACCCAGCTCCCATCTACTTTTCACGTGGGTACGCCCAAGATGTATTGGGACCTTAATATCACTTGGGCGTGCCCACTACTCAACTACTTCTCACATGGGCACGCCCAAGATGTATTAGGACCTTAATATGACTTGGGCGTACCCATGTCCCATCTACTTTTCACATGGGTATGCCCAACATGTATTAGGACCTTAATATGTCTTGGGCATACCCACCTCTCATCTACTTTTGAGATGGGCATGCCCAAATCATATTAGGACCTTAATATGACTTGGGCGTACCCATGTCCCATCTACTTTTCACATGGGTATGCCCAAGTCATATCAAGGCCCTAATATTTCTTGGGCATGCCCATGTCTCATCTACATTTGAGATGGGCATGCCCAAGGTGTATTAAGTACCTGATATGACTTAGGCATGCCCGCCTCCCATCTAATTTTAACATGGGTATACCCAAGGCCTATTGGAACCTTAACCAAATTTCACATTCTGATCACCTCTTTTCATAACCAAGTACGCATAGATTTCCATAAAGTCCAGACAATTACAGAAACAAAACCAAGTACATAAAACTAATCCTCAGTGGCAGACTCAGACCAGGAGATCTGAGAGGCAGGCTTAAGCTGACCATCAGCACCAACAGCAGGCCCTGTTAAAGGGGCAGCAGCAGAGGATTTAGCCTTTGCAATAGCACAAGGCTTCGGGCGGGTAGGACGAACAGGTGGGGGAGAGGGAGAACGGGAGGGAGCCTCATCTGGAATAGGAATAGGGGCAGGGACAGGGACAGGGGCAGGGGGATCATCAGGACCAGGAGGCGGAAGTGATACGGTCACCTTGCGAGACTTCCGATTCAATGCCTTGATGTACTGCGGAATATCGTAAGTTGATACCGTGACAAGAGGCATAGGATCGGGACCACTGCTAACAACCAGCGGAATGTTTGCTTGTGCATCGACAGCCATTGCGCGTTGAGCTAGATAAAGATAAGTAAAAGAAGTATAAAAATAAGACTGAAAACATACCATTGGTCCAGCTCACAACTTGGACAACGTTACCCAGGACGGCCCAATCAACATCCGCACTTCGCTTCTTCAGCCGCATTTCGTCTGCGACGGACTTGTATAACTTGATAATCGGTGCGAGAGCATGCGGACCGACCTCCTTGTCCGTGTCAATCCAGAATGAGCGAGGATCAAAGCCTGGCCGGGGAAAGATATTCCGATCGGCAGTTAATAAGACATAGCTGGTACCGATAAGCGAGGAGGTGCCACTTCTTGAACTCGACACGAAAAGGTGGTGTAACTCCATCTTCATCAGGAGACCAGCGCGATGATAGGATGAAAACTGAGACAGGCGTTAGATGAATCAAAGTTGAGGAATAAAGAACTTACTGATCTGAGCGAGAAGTATTTCTCCGAGAAGAAGGCGGCGATGATCCCGTGCTTTGCCAGGAGGAGGCTTGAAGGCAATCCCCGAGAGGTAGCCATGCAGGCCATCACTTGGTACAAGGTACTCCGCCTCCTTGACATCATTCTCTTGACCACTACAAAAAACAGCAAGTGAGAATGGGAGCATGATAATGAGGAATATAACTTACATGATATAGGCTTCGAGAAGCTCCATATGGCGTCGGATCGAGGCATGCTTCATGTCCTTGATGATGACATCTGTCGCTGGACTACCCGAGACAACCCGATTGAGAGCGCGGCCTTCTTTATTCTTCGCGCGACTAATGAGGTACGAGACTACATGTACCTGGTTGTCATCCCATATCCCATGGCTCTAAGCAAGATAGTCAAAAATAAAGTCAGCCATTAGAGAAGATGTGGCTCACGATGCGGTGTAAGTAGTCGGCAGTCTTCTTCATCGGCGAATCAAAAGAACCTTCCTCTTTGAGCCAGTCGATGTTCTTGATATGATTGTCGAAGAATTTCTCGCGAGCGTCAGCAACATAGGCATCATACTCTGCATCAGGGAGGGCCTTGATCTCTTTCCAAATCAGAGAGAACTCAGTCGCGGATGATGTCTCATCAAGACCTAACATGTCAAATTAGCAGGGGGACGTGGATGCATCAACACAAAGACCTACCAAGGCTCCGCGCGTAAACCGAGGCGCAGACGTTGTAGTCATTAGGCGGACGACGATTGACCACAGACCCGATAGCCCCAAAGAGAGTCTTCGATGACTTGTTGCACTCTTTCGCGAGGTTCTCAACGTCAGCTTTGAAATTGCGTTCGAGTAACTTCAGCCGGTCAAGGATGTCGTTGGGAACAGGACCAGTCACGTAGCGTTCCTTTGCCTTTGCCTTTCCCTTTCCCTTGGACCTTGCGCGATTGGAGGACTCAGCAGCATCTTCATCATCATCTCCTACATCTTCATCAACATCATCGTGGTCATCCGCAGCATCATGACCATAGTCAGATCCACCTGCGTCAGATGCTGGCGAGTGAGGTCGGGGTTGGTGCTGGAGTTTTGCAATACCATCGAGTTTCGCTTTCCGATCTGAGCGCGAGGGAGCAGGAGGGGAGGGTGAATGAGGCATGGGAATTAAGGGTCCATTCTCCCTCTCGAAACGTTCAAACGGGGTCTCGGCATTATTGGATGGTAGAGGAGGCTCATTGCCCACCGGATGAGTATCAACCGATAACTCATTCGGTTGCTGTGATCGACCAATCACCAGCGAAGGACGCAGAGGGGAGGAATGAGTGGAGGAGGGAGAGGAGAGGGAAGGGGGGGAGGACAACGGGGAAGAGGCGGCCACATATTTGTTCTTCCCTTTCGAGTTGATTGGAGAAGGGCCAGCAGTACCTTCCTCATTTGCGGAAGCCGTAGGAGGTGGGGAAGGAGAAGGCGGCGGTGATGTTCGACGAGGTTTCTTCTGCGGAGTCAACTTAGTATCATATGGTATATATGGAACGACATGCGTACATACCTTGCTAGGCTCGACAGAAGCCTGCGGGGGAGTGGGGGCGAATGCCAAACCTGCATCGTGGCCCGCACCAACCGTCTTGGAGCTCCGAGTAGCCTGAGAGGCTGATTTCTCGCGCGGAGCTCCTTTACGTGGTGGGCCAATCTTTGCCACCTAGCGAAACAGAATATAGTTAGAGAGGGTGGAAGATTGACATGACGTACTACACACCTTTGTCGCGGGCACATCACCCTCTTTAGAGGGAGCAGGGAGGGTGTCTGCGGAAGGGGCACTGGTCTCAGCTGCTGCCTTCAATTGAGCTCGCGTTCGAGTGCGGGTGAGAGGAGGAGACTATACACCGGTTAGCGGAGGCAAAGCAAGGTAAAGAAAACTCACCGATTCGCCGTCGCTTACAACTTGCGCATAGCTACGCTTACGTGCCTGCAGATAATCTCAGTTACAAATTGAAGAATAGATCAGAGAAACAAACCTTATTGGGAGCATCATCCTCAACGTCCGTAACAGCGTCTAGCGTCTTTGCAGATTTGTTGGACCGTTGGGGCCGGTTGGCCGTATTCGCCGTACTCGCGTTGCTTTTGACAACTTGGGTAGCGGCACGACCGCGGGTGGATTTCGAGGACTTTGGAGGCATGGTGGAAGTGAAATGTGTGCGGCAAGTTCTAGGGTAATGGGAATGAGGAGAATGGGAGATGGGCACAGATGCAGTTAAACAAAATTCATTCATAAATACGAAAAAAAACTTTGATTCCATGCTACGCAGAAAACACGATGTGATATTGTGAAGGGAATGCAGGGAGACAAGGTGAATTAGTCCAAAAAACAAGGTACAGACATGGCGCGACCGAAACGAGCGAAAAACGATTGAAGAACAAACTCAGCGCACTGTTTCTCCAATCTCCCAAGGGCATCCTCCCCATCCGCGCCACTTTGCACCAACTGGATGAGCTCAGATGGAGCTCCTTGCCATGAGATGACAACGACACCAAGTGCATTGAGTGACCTTCGTCGCTGTTCCGGATCCCTTGCGGTTAATCCAGTTCGGGTGTTGTCAGGGTTAACCTGAGTCCAAGTCACCTCGTTGATGCGGGCATCGGCATTGAAGATCCGGTTGATGAGTAGAGACCGGGTTGCAAGCTGTTCAGCACGTTCCCCCTCAGAGAGAGCGCCGGCGACGACAAACATATACGCATCGAGATCCAGTAAGTCCGCGCGCCAACTCAATTCCGCAAGCTCCCATATGACTTTGCGGCAGATTTCAAGAGGGGGAAGAGTGGATGGAACAATAGTGGTGCCAAGATATGACGCCGAGAGAGAGGGAGGGAGGGGCAGGTTAGCCTGTTCGGCCCGGTCGCGAAGAGTACGAGCAACACCACGCATGTCAGTGTAAGCCTGGGAGCCAGGGGTGGCACCAATCTCCCCTTGATCGATCATGGAGAACAGCAGGGCATTCTTCCACTCTTTGCGCGACCACTTCAGAGGACGAAACGATGTCAATGGGGCTGCAATCGCAAGAAGGGACGGCCTGATGTTGACCCAAGAGATGTACGCGTACGAGATTTTCCGCTTGTTGGTAGCAGATGTTGGGTCAAAAAGAGTTGGAGGAGGAAAAGGAAATCCGCGATCGACTTCACCCAGGTCGTTATGGAGAGTAACATCACGACGGACGCTTTTGAGGGCATCGGACCAGGCTAATGGCGTCGAAGGGGTGTAAGCAGTCTGTTGAAGTTCAAATTTCTTGGCATCCACAAATCGAGCAGAGCCAGGGAGTCAATGCGAGCACTGCTGAATGAGTCAAGTTCTCGGATGAGCCACACTGGAACACCATTAAAGGCAAGTAACCCAGCGATACCGATGTCGGAGGTGAACGCTCCGAGAAAACGATGTGGAGGAGGGATTGTGAGAGGACGAGGGTTAGAACGACTGAGAACGGTTGAGACAAAATTGGTAATCGCGAGGAGTTCGAGACAACGTCGTTGATACTCTTTGACAAAGAGACACACATCGTGGTAAGGCGCAGGAAAGCCTTCCAAACGACGCATCCAATCGCCCGGGGCATCATGGCGGGCAATAAGTCCGTCCCTGTTGTATACTCGCAAGTATAGCGGATCATCGAGGTGCTGGCGGATGGTCGTCTGGATGGCGTCACCCTCAGTCTTCAAGAGGTGGCAATGTGATGCCTTGATAAGACCGGGACTAGTATAACGATGACCCCCCATTTCCTTGATCTCGAACTCATCAATATGAGGCGTCCACCATAAGATACGTTGGGGATCGTCCTTGGGTGCTTTGGCAGGCATACAGGCAAACAGTGGCAACTTCGGGCAGTACGACTGAGGCCACTGGTATGGATCGTCGATACCAAAGCCGCCGTCTGCACAGTGGAAGATAGGACGATCCTTCCCTATGGGTGGCTGGGGGATTCGTACACAATTGGGGGATGTGANTGTAATAGAAACGTTCGAATACAGCGCCGACAAGACCATCCCATTCCTTGATAGCTGAGAACGCAATGAGATAAATACGACGAGAAGGGGAGGGGTAAAACATACGTGTCGAAGGGTCAGCCTTGTTGGCGAGGAGCATGGACGGATTCGCTAGGATTTGATCACGAAGAGATGCTAACAACTTATTAGAGTGAGTTAATGTAGAAGAATGGCAATCGCTTACGCATCGTAACTGAGAAAGACGGAATCGAAAGAGATCAAAATGCTGCGTGCTGAGAGGAGATCATCAGTGATCAGTGACGATCCACATGCATCAACGAGAGATCTTACCTTTGTGTGGAAAGAACGAGTCGTTGGGACTACAAGGGGCAGCAATCCGAGACAATCAGAGTGGAGGAGTGATCTGGGGGACAGGGTNAGATGAGCATCGACATGAGTAGGCGCTAAGAGAGATTGCTGCGATAGATCACATACCTTTGAGGAGACGTCAGTGAGAGGGATCCAAACGTGTTGGTTTGACAAATGCGTAGGCTAGTGAGGTGCGAAGACGTGTCTTGCTGAACAGAGAATTCGAGGGGAGCACAACTAGAGGCACGTGAACAACCGTTCACTGTGTCCTAGGCCGTGAACAACCGTTCACCGGCAGGCAACCAAGGGATAAGGGTTCCAGAGGGCTTGAAAACGCTTGGGGATTGGGAACGACGACGACGGCGAGTGGTGGTGGTGGTTGGGGGGAAAAAGTGAGTGAGAAATCGTGACGTGGCTGGGTATACCCACGCTGCGTTGTTACCCACGAAGGTGATCAACAAGGACATTAAATCGGCGCTCGAATGGCAAATACTCAGAGCGCAGAGGATTGGAAGTCAGCCGGGAAGTTCCTCAGCGCTTGACGCGCGTTTGAGAAGTGCGGAGTTGGAATACTCCGTTTAACGTTCAACGCGATTTCCTCCTCAAGCTGCTCCTCAACCTCCCGTTTTTCCATCACTCCTGTGCTCCTTCTGCTGGTGAACGGTTGTTCACAGCGGGTAGACGTGTTATCGGTTGATAGACGTCTATTTCGAGCTTTTTTGTACCGCTGCCTCGGGGTTTTTTTTTGCATATGTCGCGCTCTGTGATCTCGAGGGTGAGTCTTTGTCCATCCTCCTTCATGTTCCCCTCGTCCCCCTACAATCTGTACTAATCTCTTTTCCTTTTAACCTTCCCCACCATGCTTCTTCCTTGGCTGCCAAGGTATGTGGATCATCTCCCATCAGTTTGTCTGGTCTGACTCATCCTTGTACGCACGGTCCCCCCCCGGTTTCTAATGCGCTTCAATGCTGGCTCTCCTCAGGTTAGTCGTTTATACATGTTCCCCATCTCGTTTCGCTGACCTCATGGTCCCTCCCCTCGTACCATCATCCTTCATAACATGAAGGCAAGTTTTATCACAACCTTGTACACCCATTTCCTCATTCTTTGCTCCAGGCTGTGCGCCAAGGTACTCGTCGAGCCGATCACACGCGGGATCCCCTTCATCTTCTCCCGAAGTCTGACCACCATCGCTCGAATCATCACCATGTTTTCCCCGAAGCTCACCTCCATAATGGACAAGTTATCCCACTCCCCACAAACCGTCACACGACTCCCCCTCCTCCAGAAACTCCGAATCATGATGAGCCCGTTGCTCAGGGTGATGCTCGTGGGATGTCCCCCGAATTCCCCCCTGCAGTCAGCCGACACCGACGCCGCAAAGATCAACAGTGGCGAGCATGGCTGGACCAAGTGATCCCAGCGCTCATCATGCCGTACTTCGATCTCTTACGAGAAACCGAATCTCTTCGTCATCAACCGTCAGGGTTTTCCAGCAACGGGGCATGTCATTGCTTGAACATTGAGGAGTTTCGCATTCTTGTGGTCCGAATGAATGGCACGTTTCACTCCCAGTTTTCATTCTTGGTACTCAAACTTTGTGTAGTTATTGAACGCCTCGTGTTCCCCCTCTGCGCATGCTCAACACTGGCAGAGAAGCTGGTGTCGGCTGGACTTTTCCCCTGTGCACCGTTTCGTCCCACACTTGCAGTCGATATCAGCGTCCTTCAACTAGTATCCGAACTATTTGTGAACCTGGCGCCTAACACCACGGCGTGGTGTCGAGCTTTGGAGGGTTTCCTCCATCGTCGCGGGTATCGCTTGGAAGGCGAGGTGTGACATCTTATTCTTGCTTTTCCCTATTTGCCACTGATGCCCGGCCCAGGACCCTCTTCGCCACCGTTTTGGAAACGCCTTACAGTTTTTCAACTGCCTCGAAGTTCAGAGTAAAGCCTTTGTTGAAAGAACCTTGCGTGGTGCTCAAGTACAACCAGTTGTAGGTATTGAGGATAATGGTACGTGTGCTAACTCAAGCTCTCCGAGGAGACTAATTTAGCCGTTTGGCAGCATCAGCCGATGAGGAAGTGCCTACTGAGGAAGCGAAATCTCCATTTGGCCCTCCACCACCGCTTGACCACCCCTCTGAGTACCTACAGGCACGCTGTCCTGTCTGTTTCGGCGGAGAGAACAATCGGCCATCTCCTACAAGGTAACTTTTGTCCGTCTCGCTTCAACATCGTGTACTTATTTCTGTAGCCCACACATCCTTGTTTGTTTAGACGCCTGCTTTACTCAGAAGCGTCGTCATCAAGAACACGACCCACCTCTGAACCATCCCTCCTCGGTGTTTCTCTCCGATGTCCAGGCTCAGTGCATGGAGGCATATGTTGAGTCTGTCCGTGGTTCTCGGTCACGAAAACGCCCACGTGCAGCTGATGATGCTGGGAGTGATGAGGAAGATTCCATTGAACCTGGCCTACCTATCTCGAACTCTGTCCTTGCTGGTTGCAAGAAGAGTTTTACTGCTGCTGATGACACTCGTCAGAAAGCAAGCTCGCAGTTCTTCGATACCACTGCTCTCATGGGTCTACTCTGTCGCCATGATCGAGTCCTTTGGTTGGTCAACATGACGTCTTCAGGAGAAAAGCAGCACTATACGTTACTCTTACTCGAGACTCTGTTCCAACACATTCCCCTTACCTACCATGTTGGTGTTCTCTATGATATTGGCTGTCAGCTTCACCGTAGCTGTGTCAAGTATGGATTCCTTGGTCGCTACATGCCCCGTATCTCGTTCGCAATATCAATCTTTCATGCATTTGGACATCAGTGGCCTTGCCAGATTGTGTATCATCCATGCAAGGTTGTAGGGTTTGGATTGACAGATGGTGAAGGATGTGAGCGGTTCTGGTATTCCATTAGTGGATTGATTGGGTGCCTACGGGTATCAGGGGTTTGTCGCTTTTATACTTTTATACATTTGGAGACTTATACTTTCATCTTAGCATCATCGCCGTATGTTTGTCCTTGATACACAGATTCATCATGACTCCAATCTGAACCTTCTTCATATGGGAAAGTGGCTGGCGCGGAAGTTTTCAAATATGTTGAAGAAGCGTGAGGAGGCCATCCAACTCCTGGGTGAACATACCCCCGATGATGCTACACTCCGACTTGAGTGGAAACATCAAGTTGACCACCAAACTCGCCCACTTCAGCGTCAAGACAAGACCTTGGGGGAGCGCGCTATAGCTGATATCT
Organism: Pleurotus djamor; assembly: GCA_029747585.1. NCBI lineage: Eukaryota > Fungi > Basidiomycota > Agaricomycetes > Agaricales > Pleurotaceae > Pleurotus > Pleurotus djamor. The sequence continues at coordinate 16,901 of JAPEVF010000297.1, read as the reverse complement.
TGCGGTTGGTGAAGGCTCGAGACTCACTTACTCGCCAAATTGCTGACGCTGAAGCAACAATCTCCAACCTGACGACTCCTCACCATGAAGTCTTTGAAGCGGAAGATGAGCTTCCCAACCTCCGTAAGAAGCGTGCAGACTACCAAAATGACATCGCCACACGGAAAAAGAAACTTGGGGTTAATAATCTTCAAGTCCTGAACCGTCATCTCAAGAATCCTTTCTTTACGGCACGAATGAATGCCCTGGCCCTCAAATCTCGAATACGGGAGCGTTTGCGCCAACGTCGCTTTGAGCTTCAACCCCTTGAGAGAACTCCTCATCGCAAGGCCCTAGGTATTTATATCACTGTTATATCAAGTCTACCTTTTAATCGCAACTCTAGATAAACATGCCTCTCATCACACATCAAGTGCTGCTTCCAAGCGCGAGCCTGCCATTCTCTCCTCCGTCAAGAAGTTTAATACCCTTATTGATGAGATGAATAGCCTTGTTCGCGCAGGAAACGCACCGCCTCGTGCCAAGGTTCCTGACAAAATGCCTTTGAGCGGGTTGTTTGACCTGGACATTGATGATCCCATCTGGCGTGATGCGGGGCTTATTGATGACCATGATAACAAAGCTATTCCACCTTGGCTTGGTGACCAAGCGGTGATTGATGGTATATCTGGAATGCTTCTTGATGATCGATGTGAAGAAGAAAGGCTTCGGTTGATACATGAGGCCACTGCCTTGCGTCATTGGTTTGCAAAGGAATGGCAAGTCCTCTCTCAATCGCTTGAAGACAATGGTAATGAGTGAAAGAAGCCTATGTTATGCCAGTTTGTATGTTAACCATCTTTCTAGATACCAGTCCTTCTCTTCTTTATCAACTTCAACTTCATAAAAAGTGGCTCCTGGAACTATGTGTGGTGTGGAAAAAGGACCTTTCAGGGATACCTCTGGACGATGAAGACTTTATCTGGGGTCCATCAGTGGAAGAAATGTCTAATGTGACTATTAGACAGGTGAAGGAGGTGGTAGCAGAAGTAGAGGATGAGTGTGGTGATGACTTATCTGACAGTGAGGATGACTTTGAAGATAATGGGTATGATGAGGATATTGTGGTTGATGACACCTTGTAGTTAAGTGCAATATATCCAAAAGACTATAATAAAGGTTGGGCATACCCAAACTATGTATATATTTTGAAAGTGAGTATACACAAGTTATAGGTCCTAATATCCCTTGGGCATGCCCATCTCCAAAGTAGATGAGACATGGGTACGCCCAAGACATATTAAGGTCCTAATACATCTTGGGCGTGCCCATGTGAAAAGTAGATGAGAGGTGGGCATGCCCAAGTGATATTGGGGTCCTAATACATCTTGGGCATGCCCATCTCCAAAGTAGATGAGGCATGGGTACGCCCAAGACATATTAAGGTCCCAAATACATCTTGGGCGTGCCCATGTGAAAAGTAGATGAGAGGTGGGCATGCCCAAGTGATATTGGGGTCCTAATACATCTTGGGCATGCCCATCTCCAAAGTAGATGAGACATGGGTATGCCCAAGTGATATTGGGGTCCTAATATGTCTTGGGCGTGCCCATGTAAAAAGTAGATGGGTAATGGGCACGCCCAAGGAATATTTAGGTCCTTGGATGTACCCATGGTTAAGTATGCCGGAGGCGGGTATACCCAGCCCAATTTGTCATCTTCCCTGCAGTACTGACTTATATACAATATCTTGATCACATCAAAGTAGCTCACAATGACAAACATCATCAATTCGTTCAACATCATGCATACAAAGATACAGATTATTCTGAGAGAGAAAATAGACCTTGTTTTGAGTAAGATTATCAGTACTACTCCCACAGAGCTGGTATCAATGACAAGGTAGTGTTGAGAAGATGGGGAGGTGGGAAAGAAGGGGAGATTTGTATACAAGTACGGAGAATGTGGGAAAGTTGTAGACTCACTATAGTACTCAGTAATATGTAGGTCTTAATATCCCTTGGGCATACCACGTGAAAAGCAAATGGGAGATGGGTACGCCCAACATGTATTAAGGCCCTAATATATCATGGGCGTACCCACCTAAAAAGTAGATGAGACATGGGTACGCCCAAGAAATATTGAGGTCCTAATACATGTTGGGCGTACCCACATGAAAAGTAGATGGGAGGTGGGCATGCCCAGTATGCATTCAAGCCCTTTCATCAGGAAAAACATTTTTGGGTAAAAGCTTATCAAAGTTTTGAACAGAGACAGATGTTTAAGCCAAAGCATTAAACTCACTCTCAGTGGCATTCACTAGCTTTCAGTAGCTTTCATGTTTTTGAATCAGCAATAGTATGTCTTTTTTAGCTTTCAACTGCTTTGAGTTAATTGTGTAAGCAGTATAATCCTTACATTTAGCTTTCACTGGCTTTCAACATCTTGCATGAGCAGCATCCAGTTTCAATTTATCTTTCAATAGCTTTCAGCTTATTATCTACATAGTGTTATATCCAGATCAAGCTTTCATTAGCTTTCATCATCTTTCATCATCTTTCAAATATAATTCAAGCACAATTGATTGCAGGAGCTTTATACGACACAGCCCAATAGAATATAACAAATAAATATGAAGGAATTAAAACATGTCAGAATGTGAGGGAATAGTGGAGTGGACAGCTGTGGTGCCGACTGAGGGTCAGTCCCCACTCTGACTGTTAAGTCAAAATCATGTAAACCATCCAAATGGGATAGACTGCCAAATGGGGACTATTAGGAAATATCCCCGGATAGCCAGGTGGGGACTGGCAGGTAAGTCCTCATTCTGACTATCCGGGGATATGCACAGCCTTGCCTATTCAAGCTCCGCCCACTTTCTCTAATTTGAAATCGTTCAAGTCCACCACATCACTCTCTTGCACGTCTTTCTTCCTCTTTACCCTTCCTAGTATGTGACCTCCAACCTTAAGCTGAGGCAGCAGATTTGTGCAGCCTTTTCCCTTCAACGTTTTAGCCTCTCTTTCCTGGCTTTCACCTTAGAACCATTGGACTGACTGGTGTTGTAGAGGTGTGTGGGCGGTGTTATGGGCGAGCGGTAAGCTCTCATTAATGTTTTCTCAATCACGTTTACTGATTGTGTCTACATTTGAATGGAGCATATTTCAATCAACATCCTTGCTTTGGAGTCGCACAGTGATGCCCAGGAAGAAAAGGCTGTAGGTGGTATTCATACTTCGTAGTCCGAACCCAGCTTAAACCTTTCTACAGATATACCGCAAGATGCTGTTACACCATTGCTAGCCTTATTGTATGCCCCTTACCATTCCGTACACTTTTCTCTTATACGTGTCAAGCTAGTTAGCTTCAAATAATGATATTCAATTTTGACCGTATATTGAAAGAAGCAAGATCTATCAGAATATGTAAGTATTGGCGATTTTCTAAATATGTATGATGTTTCTTGCTTTATATAGCTTTTTACAGCTTAATGTAGCTTTCACAGCTTTCGCAGCTTTCATGTACATGTTTATCTTTAGAATCTTTCATAAGCTTTCATTTATGGATGTTACATAATACTTGCTTTTACCCGCTTTCAGCTGCTTTCATCTGAGTAGTTATACATATAACCTTTCTCCCATAGCTTTCACCCCCTTTTTAGCTTTGATATGCTTTATCTTTCTTTATAGCAAAATAGGTTTTTCCTGATGTTATTTCCCATATTATTCTTGAGTAACAAACAATATACAGATCTGACCAAATTGCCTAACAATGATAAATATCATCAATTCATTCATTACCATGCATTTTAAAATATACAATATCTTGAGTGAGAAGATAGACCTTGTTGTACGTAAGATTCTGAATACTCCTACGGAGTTGATATCAATGAAGAAGTAGTCTAGAAAAGAAAAGAGAGAAGAAAGTTGTGATATACGGGTGGCCAGGCCATGAGAAAATCCTAAACATATAGATAATACCATCCAAATTAACATTCAATGGTGTCAATGTACCCTGGGTATACCCATGATCAACCCATCCTCCAATCACCCTCATATCATTCACAAAAGGTCCCAATATGGCCTGGGTATACCCAAATATATATGCCCTATCCTACCCTCCCTCCACGAAATAAAGGCCTAAATATGTCCTGGGTATACCCAAGTCACCACCCTCCCACCCCTACCCCATCACCCACTGTTCTAATCAACCACCTCTAAACACCTCTGGGTATACCCACCCACACATCTATATATATCCAACTTCATACTAAATAGTACCTTGGGTACGCCCACTCAGAGTGACTTGATATCTGTGACATATTGGGCATGCCCAAGCTCCTGGGCTGTGCCCAGCTCCAGGACCCCTTAGAGGTGTAATATTCACCACCTACTAATTACACCTTTAAGGTATTTCTAGGTGGCAGCCTAAGGTGCGACGCGTTTGTTTATGTCGTCAACGCCGTCCCCGACGCAAATTTCGTCTCGAATGGAGGGTCCGTTTATGTGATTCTCGTTCATTCGGGTGCGGCTATGTGTAACGACAATACGGAGGGGATGGAACATCGCTACCACGTCTGGCTGAAGAATCCCTCCAGTAGGGCTTACCCATTGATGCAACTACCCGCCTCGAATACTGGGACCAACGACCCAAACTTAGGAACGATCAAATGTGAGTTTGCGTGCCACTCATCCCACATTCAGTATACTTATCTCTGACCTTCACCTCAGATCCTATATCATTTACACAGGACATGCAGATGTTCAAGAACGGCGGAAACGAAACGTTTACATTTTTGGCGCAGTACGAATCCAGTATTGATGTGAAGGACGGTATCCAAACCGGAGTCGTAGACGGTTCTTCTGGGGTCAAATGGTCGATTCGGATTGACAAAACAGTGAGGATAATGACAAGCATCTTTTTCTAGATGGTTTCAGCTAATATGCTTCCCTTCCTTCAATCAAAAGCCGGACACAGATTTTCCTTTCCCTTTTGGCTCCCTGTCTGTATTCCAGTTCTCTGAACTCGAAGAGGTCGCGTTCAGTATGTCTCGATTACTTTATGTGTTTATCCTCGTAACGAATAACTCACGATGCTTAGATGTAAAAATCACGGAGCACAACGCGTCCTTTTATACCGATGTAAGTCCTGAGGTCATCCTCTGAGCGCCAGATAAGACCGGATGAACTGAACCACCTTTCAGCCAATCGGGGAGTCAGATATCTTCCATTTCAAGGTTGACTGTCGCTTCTCTGTTTAGAACTCTGTAATGAGTCACTTCTGAAGAGACAATACCGGGACTCACGTAGGAGTTAGTACGTAGATAAGTTGGTTGGCTAGTCTAACTACATATACGTAGTGAATGAATTAAAGAGGCTTAAGTGGAACTTCCTTATGCATAGGCAATGAATGGCCCCGGGTCAAAGTTCGAACTTGCAGAATCATCGGGTCGCCGCGGAGCTCATGGGTCCGATCTCCGCTCTGAGACCTGAGCGGAGACTAAATCTTGGGAAGATTTCAAACTCTCCTTCAGCCTAATGCCATGTGTATGAGGCGCGACCTTGACGCTGTGTCGTTGAAGGCACAGTACACGCGTAATGAAGATATCTTTTCTATCTTGATACTTTCATCCACTTGCACACCATAAAGTGCATTCAGAAGATGGGAGCAGTGGTTTCTCGATGTTTTCGCCCCGAGCCCGCCTTAGCCTCTACCCCGATTTTGCACCCACCCGAGGCCAAAGCTCTCACAGAAGCTACCGAAATCGTGATCAATCCTGGAAATCCCATTTGCCCAAATCAAACGGATCTTACAGTAGGTACTTCAGCCTGCTCAAAAACAGAGCGGTCTAATATTGCGCTATAGAACCCAGTCCCGCTGCCAGCCGACTTATGGCAATGGCATGACTCAGAGGATGAACTGGGGGTTGACCCCAACGAGCTAGTAAGTGCTATCTGCTTCGTATCATCACCTTGTTTACGTGTTCCATCTGCGTAGTACAAGCCAAAGCTCATATTTTCATGCTCGTTCGATGACCTTACAGGGAAACGCTTGGATATGACGCCTTATGCAACCCCTCGTCGCATACGTCTTATCTCTCTCACTAGTCTTACCTATCGAAATCGCTTTGAAGTCTACGAGTTCGAAACACTTCCTATGTATACCGAGATCATGCACCGCGAACTGAAAGCACTCTTTGAATCCGGTCCCGTCAAATTTGAGAAGTCTCACTGCCATGCTGTCTCTTTCGTCTGGCGCGGGCTCTCGGCCGACTCTAACCCGGAAACCACGTCGACGGCGTCTCGACGCGCAACTTCCAGAGGCACATTCACTGTGGAAGGGGTGAACGATGGAGACCCAATTAGCCTTAGCGTTCTGGACGACATCCGCTGGTGCGCGAGCCACAACACTCCTACCTTCCTTTGGTTGGATCAGATCTGCATCATGCAGACTTCAGACGAAGATAAGGCATTCCAAATACAAGGCATGAATCACATCTATGCAACCTCAGATGTCATTGTCCTCCCCGGAGGCTTGGGGAGGTTAGCCACCGTAGACGACGGAACGACGTATATGGATCGCGCGTGGACATTTCAAGAGGCTATAGCGGGTGCAGGGAGTTGCTTCCTATTTTCCAAGGAAAATATGTCGAGTGAAGACTATGAAGATATAAAGCAGGCCAACGGGTTCAGGGAGCATGATGAACCCACGAGTCTTGTTGTCACAGCAGGCCTTTTTGACGTTCTTGAACAGTTCCAAGCTCGCCAGCGAAACCCTTTTGGGTTTCATGACATCCAAGTCTCCGCGTTTCTCGAAGCTCACAAGAAGACCTACGAAGGTCTGGGTATTTGGCAGTGCTCCTACATGCGAACTTGCTCTAGGTCTGCCGATGCGATTTACAGTATCATGGATCTATTTGGTGTCTCCCTGGACCCCAGAAAGTTGCGCCCGGATGATCGTGTGGGTGCAACCCTCGCTCTTGCCAAAGAGATACTCGCGAAACCAGGTGGAAAGCCAGCATGGCTGAGTGGTCTTTGGTTTCTCCCTCCCTCCAAAGAGCATTCCGCCTTTCCCCAATTCCCTGAGACAAGCACCAGCGGGAAGGCGTACATGCGGATGTCCGATGGTTCTCTGAAGGACGTTGTCAGCCTTATGGACCGGAAGGACTTCCTCACAACCTATGCCTACTTCGGGGAAAGCGAGTTCGATGAGATGGGGTATCTTACTTTCAGTGAAGAGGTTTGCTCACTCAAGTCTGCCGAATCTCTGGACGCTTCAGCAGGTGCCGTAGTTCCTTGGTATATCAATCGGGATGTCCGTCTTGAGAGCGGAGATGGACAATCGTGGCATCCTATCTCAAGAGACGGCCGCCCAGAAAAAGTGGATTACCCAGATTACGACGCCGACGCTCTCGCGGTAAGATTTGGACAAACGCAAGTCGACGACTACTCGGAGATTTTCTTAGTGTTGAAGCGACATGGTGATGGGAGGTATCATCGTGTAACGCACCTTGTGTGTCCTGGTAGCAACGCTTGGTGGCATGATGGACTTTACCTTTTTCCAGGAGTCACGGTGAGAATTGGACCATTTTCATAGCTGTAGGCAACAGTAATACTTCCTAGGTATTGACGGGGACGCTATGAAATACTTGATACAGAGAATCGAGATTGGCGGCGAGCGCTTCTTGTCTGGTGCCGAACCCTGTGCCACTGATTTGCTGGCTGAATTTGTTGCATTGGGTTCATCCAGCGTACCGAGCAACATTCGTATATTCTCGAGTAAATAGTATACAATTACATCCCTGTGGGCTTCTCACGTAATGAGTTTTGCCTTGGTTTTGCCTAAACCTAGCCTTACATGCCTGGACGGCGATACTCACACATCGGATCGATCTCGGTGTTCACGTTCACTGAACGTACCCCTCAACTGTGCGGCTTGGCTGGAGACAAAGTGTTTTAGGAATTTCATGCGAACACAGGTGTCAAAGGGAGCGTACGACGGATGAAACGACGATGCTGTGTCTTAGCGCCGGCTCACAGGAAATCACCCGCTGACCACTATTCAGCTGTGGAAGGCTTTGACAGGTGGTGCTGGTGCTATAGTCATGCGATGAAACTTGATCTTCCCCATAGGCGTCGGTTTGATCTCCCGAACCAAGACGACGCGCTAGCTCCGGTTGCAATTTTTGGTCAACCATTTCCACGTGCAAAGTCGAATGCTGCGATTGAGATATTCCATGCTGTCCAAGCCAGGCCAACGCGCCATGTGCAACTACTCCATCTTGAGCCAGTTTTCGTAGCGACCAGTCTTGCCTGAAACGATGTCTTTTCACTGCCCTGCGACCAAGATGAAGGACGAGGATCATACCATTCGATTATAAAAGGATGAACTCAGTCGCTTTGATTTCCTCAGGTTGATCCTCATCTCTACTATCTCTCTAGAAGCGAGTGGCCGGTCCACCCTCTTCACCCCTCACCCTCCTCTCCTTTAATCACACACCCTTTCACGACATACACCATGAACTTGCGACGAGTCCTCGGATTCTCCGTTGTGTTGGCTTGTGTATTGGCTGTCTACGCTGCGCCCAGAAGAGTTGACAATTCTGAAGAAGAGAGTTTCGACATCGAGGCACGTGGCTACGATGACTACGATGTAGCCTTACACCTGCGTGCCATGGCTATCGCTCGTAGCTTCCCTGAATCGGTAAGCAAATTGCTTTTCAGTCCCAAGATGGCATCTAAGATACTTTGCAGTACGATGTGGTCGAACACGAGAAGCGCGCCCCTCCTAAGAAGGCAGCTCCTCGGAAGAAGACTACCGCGAAGCGTCCAGCTGTGAAGAAGGCACCAAAGAAGGCGGCACCGAAGAAGTCCAAACCCAAATCGGTGGCCAAGAAGCCAGCGAAGAAGCCAGCCCCCAAGAAATCGGCGCCGAAGAAGGGACCTGCTCGAAAGCCTCCACCTAAGAAACCCGGCAAGAAACCAGCGAAGACTCCGGCGAAGAAGCCCGGGAAGACGCCAGCGAAGAAGCCCGGGAAAACGCCAGAAAAGAAGCCCACTGGTGGTTCCTGTCCGCTTAGGACCAAGGGTGGAAAGGGCAAACGCGCTTTTGAGACTGGCTGCGGTAAGCTCCTTGCTAGCGCGCTCTAAGGTCCTAAGTATTGACCGAATGCATTAGACGATGCAAGTCTAACACTTGGTGGGGTCACGAGATCCATCACCAAGGTCGGCCAACAAGGCAATTCCGCGATAACTTACAAGGTTTCCGGCGCCGGATGGCCTGACCCAAGCACTGGCAAGGACGTCACCGCCTATGCGAAGACTGGTAAAAGTAAATCTTCTGTTCAAACTTTCGAAACAGAATTTGTGACTTACTCTTGCGTATTTTAGGCACAACCGAAACGTTTGCTTCAGAGATTAAGTGGCTGAAGAAGACGGACCAGCTCCTCGCCGAAGGCAAATTTGAAGGAAGGCAATTCATCGTGTTCCATGGTGTTACTGGCAAGAAGGATATCACCGGGACGAACTACTGGAGGAAACTCGCTGAGGACCACATGATGAAGGGAGACGTCGCTGGATGTGAGGCGGAGGTGAAGAAGACCTTGATCCCTTTGATCATTCGTGAAGCCAAGGTTTATGTGTAAGTGAACTTTGAGCTCGAACAGGCCAGATTGTTGACGTGCACTATCATCTCTTCAGTGACAAATTCCAAGTCCTTCACACCGACATTCAGCCTGGCAACATCCTTTGGGATGCTGCTGGAACCGACCCCACCCTCATTGATTGGGGCAGAGCCGAAGAGGTCGCATCGGTAAGCCTTCTATTCCCCATATGAAGACATCTCATTACTGACACACTCCCTTCTAGTGGAGCGCCGATGTTGAGAAGAGAGTTAGAGCGCAAGCCGAGTTCTCTCACTTGAAGGGAGACGAGAAGATTTGTCATAACCTCAAGGGTTAAATCGTCAATCATCATGTATCGGTAGCATAATTATTGTTATATAACTTTCAGAACCACTCACCACCGAAGAGGTGTTCCCATGTTTCTGTGCATGCCTTGTAAGATCGTCCGAGCTGAAGCGAATTTCCAACTTGTCTTGTTTCAACGTCAGGGAATTTGCTGATAAGTTGAGCGGGTAGCAATAAAATTAAATAGATCTATAACACAAAGCCTCTATTGATACCAGCGCTCGCGTAGTCGTTTTCGGCGGACCATTGGGCCCGTTACAATGATAGCGATCGCCAGTCCGAGAACTGTGACGACGAGCTGTCCTTTGTTGAAGCTTTCATTCAACACGTCGAACGTATTGGAGGGCGTGACCCTTGTTAAGAATAAGTCCAAACCATATGCAAACACCAGAGATGTCGACTCTAGCAGAGCTGGAGCTGTGACGATTTTGCGCACATTGGCCACCTACAAGAATGGTCAACACTTCTGTTTGGACAAGCAGGAAGTGAATGTGTGACGTACCTCATAGTTATGAGATAGTGTACTGTGCGAGTCGTCTGGAAGCATAGGGTCATAAGGAATCAAGAATTCCTCTTGTTCCTCAGTCGTGACTTTGCGGCTCGGACGACGCGGGTTGAGCAGTCGGCGAGGCACTGAAATTATTTTGTGGTTCTTAGTAGCCACTGTGAAGGCTCATTAGCTAGGGTTGGCTCGGCACACTCGCCGCACGGACGTACCTATTAGATCCTTCGATGTGATTCCGAACTTGGTCGAAGTCGTCGCGAGCGCCGTGATGCCATGCGGGAAGACGTAAGCCTGTTCATAGGCAGTCAAATCCATCAGCTCAGATGAGAATGCTGAAATCTCCGAGCTTAAAATGATCCTGAGTTACAAGTACGGAGAACGCAGGAGATCAAGGATTACTGACCTTTTTGTCTTATCATCCACGACCTTGCCTTCATAAAATTCAACCGATACGAAGCGGTAACCCTTCGCCTGTCCAACCCCACTAAAGTCGCCATCGTAATAATGATACGAAAGCCAATTCTCCGTCAATGAAACATGGACATCACATCCAGCCGAAGCAGCCGGTATGCTCGTATGATGGAGGATGGTTCCTTTCGCAGCATCAACTAAGTATATCCCACAACTTGGTTGCAACGATGGCTTGGAGGCAGTAAGCAGAACGAACAGCCTCGGGTTGAGGTACTTGTACAACGTCGTGCGATTGCCTAGGACCTTGCCAATGGACGCGATAGGACCCCTTGTAGGAGGTATGATGGATTTAACATCTTCGCCTGCAGGAAGGGAAAGCGTCCATGTTGAATGTGCAACGAAGCGATCGCTCAAATCCGAGTTGAGACTTGCTTGATAACCAGCTACCCTACGTTGGGCGTCTATGGTGACTCGAAGTGGGAAATGGAGAGATTTGGCAGCTTTAGCGAACATCGCTGAGGTAGCTGGAGTGTCGGGGTAAAGGTAGACTTGCATGAACTCATCCAGCAAGACAATCACTTTGGATGGTCCTGGAAGGACGAAGGATTCGACGAGGGGGCCTGATATGATGTCTATGCCGTTGAGGACATCAGTATCTTCAAGACCTACGGCCATATTCACGCCAGTAGTTGCGTCAATATGGTAGACCACCGTATCAATCAAAGACTGGGAAGGATTGGTAAACATGGGGGGATGGGGGAACGAGAAAAAANTAACAAAGCACATACGTTTTGAGCCCGTCTCTGCGCCACCAAAACCACTTGGGGAGTCTCTCCATCATTGACAGTTTGCGTCACGTAGAGCTTGACCGGCAAAATACTTGCGCCAACCTCAGCTGCCCATCCAAGACCGAATATCCTGCTCCACAAGATCTCCCCGTTGCTTGAATCGATTCCAAACACCTTGCTATAGGGTGTAGCGACAACGATGACTTGTCTGAAACCAAATGTATCTCGCGATAGCTTTCCATGCTCGTCGGTAGCGAGGGCAGCGGAGGAGGCGGAAGCATAAGACCCAGTAACGAACCGCTTGATAAACTTGATCGCATATTGGGGGAAGTCCTGCAGAAGGCAAGCGGATTACGACACGCGTGAATAACGTAAGGTAGTCGACTGACCTGAGCCTCAATGATCTGCCGCTGGATGCGTTGAGCAAAGGTTTCACTGTCTCTGGGTACATGAGAGGGGTCGACTTTCTCAGGAAGCTCAACAAGGTCGGCTACGGCGATATTCGCGAGCGACTCCTCACGAGTCCATTGCAAGTCTCCTTGTTGCCATAGTTGAACGGCCCCAGTAGATGTRGTGATGACTAAACGGGATACTACAGTCATGTCCTTGGGGTTRACACAGTCCAAGGCAACCTGTAGACAGAGAAWGTTAGCRCCTTCAAGGTAAGGAARGAAGATGACACGAACATGAGAAAGAACRCCRTRTGTTTGAGTGTCGAAGGGGACRGTGAATGCAGTCATAAGACCCTYTCCGAGATGACCTGTATAGACGTCGACAGCGACTTGCTGATAGACATCGTATTAGCACAAGTACATTGAGGCGGWTTCCAGTRAAAGTTCCGAACCTTCAAAGTATGGGACCACCGTGCCCGTGCRACGTAAGGGTTCCCGTTCTTATCCAATCCCCCAGCAAARCGAGCCTCTGTATGTCCACCATCCTACTCCTAGGTCAGTACATGGAACTTCACGCTCCAAAAGGGGGGCTAACCGTSGGCGAGAACTCCCATATAGACTTCAGCGCGCTTTCATCAGACACRAGTTTRAAGAGTCGACTYGAACCATCATCCTTGACCCCAATAAATCTCCCATGCTGACTGAGGCCTACGTCGTAAATGCGCTTGAACGCAGACCCTTTGATGGGAATGATATTCGATTTGAGACTYGGAGTAAGAGCCATTGAATTCAGGGAGCCTTGATCAAGCCAGACAAGGCGTGGCGAAGGAGTCGACTCGGCCTCYCTYGCGTCTTGGATRACGATGAWATCATGTAGACCATCYGATATATRAGAACTGATGTCCGAGGACTTGATCAGGGCACCAGTCTCCGCTGAGAGAATGACAACATGGAGCTTGTAARAGTTGGGCCGCTTGGAGAKTCCTACGACGTATATCTCAGTCGCAGTCGCGACAATCTTGGAAAATACCAGTAGCGGGCTATTTGAAAGTTCCTTTTGAGCCGTATAAGGYATRTGATATGCGGCTTACGCAGGCTTGYGCGACGTCCATGTCCATGCTGTCTTCCCCTCCGAGTCTAACCTCCGCACAGAAGCCCCGTTATGCAAGATATAGTAGCTTTGTGAATCYTTCGARAAMGYYACGAATGTGCCTAGGTGCCTCGGCTCCAGTATCTGACCATGCGATGGTTCGTGYAACCGTCGTTCTARGATGAGACTTCCGTTYAAAGCRTCGAAAGCGCGAAAAGTTGCGCCTCCGGTCCCAGATAAACTTGTCACGACTAGARCTAGGTCGTAAGCAGTGCAGCTGCRAAGAMAGCAAGATCCCGAACCATTTTCATGAGCATAAAAGCTCGCCACCGTGTCGTCCGAATCAAACACGTATCTCCAAGCTGCACGAAGGTCAATTCGCGTTCCACTGAGCCGTCAAAACCTAGCCACCTTACCCACTGTTCCATTTGAAGGCTCCAAWGCACCCAGCACATTGCTAGCCGTCGCTGAAAGGACRATACTTCTTGTCGATGTCGAACCGACTCTGTGAAATATGGGTGCMGTAGACGGAGATTCTGTGAGTGGGACGCCAATGAGTTTCTTGTGCCAGTCCAGCACCCCGACATCAGATTCGTGTAGGGCCCATGATATGGAGGAGAAGAGTGCGACGATGAGGAAGGTGGGTGGTCGCATTCAAAGCGGATGTGTCGTACGGCGAGAGCTGAGAGCAACGGGGTTCGGACGCCAACACGTGGTTTCTCCCGACTCCTATTTAACTCATGAAACTCGACAGGGGTATTCACCTCAGTCGGGACCTTCTTCCAGTTCTACACCTGGGAACGTAGCAGGATCTTTTCGCCTTAAGCCAGCGTGACAAAAGCATGAAGCAGCCCGAAAGGGCTGATTTTCCTTCCGAAAAGACAACTCAGACCTGTCTGCCAGTGTCCGGGCTCATGAAACTTATGAGCTATAAAATGACTCATCGGGTATGTCATACAATTTGAATGAATTGACAGACCGGTCTGCTGCTGGGGCTCTCTATTTGACCCGGACTGGATCGGGTGAAACAAGGACAAAACCAAAAAGACTAGATGACCACCGCAGGGGTCGAACCTGCAATCTCCTGATTCGTAGTCAGACGCGATGCCATTTCGCCAGGCGGCCTTGTCTGATAACTCGGCCAATGTTTATATATCCGTAAGCAAGATCTTCCTTGGCCGGAGGAAGAAGTTAGGCGCCCAGCTGACGCCTCGCTCGTTGCTGAATATTATCACCGTGATCGTCACCAGTGTGTTGTCTTCTATGGAAAACAATAAAAAGATGAAAACAAGCGAGTATGGGGCTCTATTCTGGTTTGTTCTCTATGACCTCCTCAGCTTTCGCCTCGGCAACCTTGTTTTCAACAACCTTCTCTCCCCAGCCCAATGTCTCCCGGATTTTTAGGCCTGTCTGTCCTTGTACCCACTCCACGGCCCCTTCAGCATTCTTCCTCACACTACTCCTGCCATTCTCGGTCGAGTCTTTGATCCGTTCCCAGGTCATTCTCGAGTGGGCGTTCGCAATGGCATGCTTCTCAGCCAACGTAGGGAAGTATGTGTCTTCAAGATCGGAGAGATACGAAGAGATATTGTGTGAGGTTGCAGGGAGGAAATGGTTCAGCGAAAGAACGAGGAAAAGAGGTGGGACAAAGAAGCGAGTGACAAGGCCGCGGTTACGGGTGAGGATGGAACCCGTAAGTGCGGATATTCCGACATAAAGTAAAGCGGGAGTGAGAGGTTCGTTCGGTGCGACCAAAGATTTGACACGGTCTGTAACATTATGTTAGCAGGGCCTTCATTCACAAGGGCCTTTCATACGCACGTTCTACAGCGTGTTCAATTCCTATCCATTTCGACACAACGCCTTGGACCTGTGCATACCCATCTAGGTACGCCTGTGTGGCAGCCTTCCTAGCGACACCGATGTGCGTTTGCAAGAAGGATGATTCCTCCACAAGCAGTACTTCTGGGGTAGGTAAAGGGTATATCGGAAGCTGAAGCGTGCTCAGAAATTAGGGTATGTTTCCTGCAGAAATTCAAACGGGCACACCTTTTCTCGTTCTTGAGGAGGGATTGTCCCAACGACAGCTACGCCTGCCGCAGCCAAGGCTATTCGCCGCTAATCCGACATATTTAGATTGAACCAGAGTTTGGCAAGCTGCAAGCGACTCACCGGTCGTAATGCAGCGCGAAACATTGAAGTACGGAGGAGAGCTGAACTTCGGCGCGGCGCGGAGGAGTGAGTTTGGTCGGAAGGCCGTTGCCAAGCAGATTAGGCGCCTTTAGGCGCCCAGCATCCAACCACTTGGAAATTGCCATCTCAGAACGTTTTGAACTTGTTTTGAACACCAACCATTACCATCCTTTGTAACATATTCAACGATGGTCCGAAGTCTCGACGTCAGTAAATCTTCTCTAAATATTTCTTAGCTCACCCCATACATTATTCCAGGTCAATCTCGACATGGAGAGGAAGGACACTACTTCGACGTTGGATTCACCATTTGGTTCCAATCTGAACACGCCAGCGGACGAAAAATTCGCACAACTGGAGGGAATGCTTCGTATCAGGTCCTCTGACTTCCCGGAATCATCGCGTATTGCTGTCGATGAAGAATATCAGAAGAAATTGGATATAAACGAGGTCGTCCACCCCAACGATGCCGCTGAACCAAAAGCCGAAACGATGGACAAAACGTCTTCAGTCGAGTGGAATGAGGATGAAGACGCGTCTGCATACAACAGGAGCACAACTGGAACTCTACGAAATGTTCAACCTGGCTCTTCTGCCTTTACTCTTGCAGTCATGGACGAAATCTTCACCTACGATAGCCCTAGCAACGCCACGGAATATGCTGCTTCTCTGGTCCTCAAATCCCTTCTCTTCCTCCCTTGGTGCGCTCTTGTTGGCGGGACCATCGCATTGAGTCCTCAGTACCTCGAACACATTGCTTTTCACACTGGCTATACTACCGCACCTCGTTCCGGGATCCTTCGTTTCGCCCATTGGTCTGAATTCGCTGGTGTCCACATACTCTCCTTCGTACTCGCTGTTCTGGCGCTGTTCTGGGTCGATGTCTTTATGGCTCTATTGGTCTCTTGCATGCTCGTTGGACATATTATCAGGACTTGGAGTGACGTTCAAGTCAACCCCGAAACACCATTGGGCGAGGACGACCAGCAGACGATCTACATCTTGGCGACCAAGTACTACTTTAACGGATTCGCGGTGGACATGGATATGCTGAAGGCGGGATCGAAGTACTACGCTCGGCAGGATCGCACGCCTGGAGGAATTCCCAAGACTTTCAAAGCGGAATAATCAATCTTGTCATCATCCTCTGTTTCACTCCTCATTACCCCCGAATGCATTTCAATATCAATCCGTCTCAAGTATATCACCTTCATTAAATTTCCCATAAACAGCAAACCAGGATAATAAACTCGTGAGTTCTCAGGCCCGAGAGAGGACTGAGAAGCTGCCGTCATTCGTGCCAAATCAGGTTTTTGTCCTAACTAACAAGGCAACTTTTAATATCCACATTTACATCCTAAATCCCGGGCGCTCCCAACGAACTAGGGTGCCTGAGCTTTCAGACTTCGTGGACGGAAGATCAACCTTGATGTAAATCCGCTGGTGAGGTTTTTTTCAAGCTTCGTTTACGGGTTTGTCTTACCTGGCTTTTGTATTTGGCACGCGGTTGGTACCGTACCATTCGTCTCGTGGACGTTCCAGCCGGTTTTCTGGCAACCCGATGTCGTAGTTGTAG